>JANHFL010001948.1:34623-47980 GCA_032468155.1 Oxyrhabdium leporinum | reverse complement strand
CTCTCTCTCTATCTCTCTCTCTCTCTCTCTCTCTCTCTCTCTCTCTCTCTCTCTCTCTCTCTCTCTCTCTCTCTCTTACACAGAAACTCTGGCTCAGCTGAAAACCTCTATACTTTCCTTGCCCTCCCTCCCCAAGAAGAATTCATTTAATAGACTTTATTAAAACCGTGTTGTTTAGTGGCATTTTGTTTCACTTTTGAACTAGATGAGAAATTACTTAAGTTTATAATGTTTTTATTGTCAATTTTCTTTGGAAGCATTGAAATGAAATTATTATCAAGCTATTTTGATACAATTAAAACAATATCTTCTGCAGTATATCTGCATGTGTTTTGTTAAAAATAGTGTTGTTAATTGATAGATTAGTCAAATATTTATTGGATTAAGCAGTGTAGCTCAGTATTCCAATTAGTAAGGCTATTAGTTAAAGGCACATATATTATTTACTGGGACATTTCTTCATAGTTATTACTGGTAAAGGAAATTGCTGACAAATCGTTACAGGTGGTTTTTCCTTTCACAATGGATACTAACATTTATCTCCATCAAAATCTGAGGAGAACAATATACAAATGTAAATAGAATTGATCAATTGTTTAAAACATCTGGCTAATTAACTCTCCTTTGGTTATTTGATTGCCTTAATATAAATGTTTAGCAAACATTTCCATTCTTAGATTATGGGCATTCAGTATAAGATTCTACTTCTGAAGAACATTAATGGATTATGCTGCAGAACCTAGCTGAAATGACTCCAGTGTTTCTGGACACTTACTTCTTTTCCCAGGAATGTAGTGAATCACATAGAAACCAACACTGACTACCTTGTGGAAGTTTTAAGTCCCATTTCCTTCTGTTTCATTTACATCATTGGCAGTTTCCATTATTTTGACTGGGTATCCATATAGATCCTGTATATACGGAAAAATGTTTTCTTCCGCAACCCCATCTTTGATTATGACAGCCCTAATACAATGTTTCCCACTGAATTTAAAATGCTTTATATAATTTGTATAATCTAGCAATCCAGAATCTTCCCTAGTATGCTGGTTGGGGAATACTGGCAGTTCAAGCCCAGCATTCCCCAGCCTAGAGATGCCTAGGTTAAGAAAAACTGACAGTCTAATTGTGATTTGCAGACAGTCTATTGAAACTTTTTAAAATATCTTTGATAGAAGTTGATTACAGTTGCTAAATCTTTAATAGGTTTGAAAATCTAACCTGGCTTTTGAGAGCTAGATTTGGAGAAATACAGGTACATTCCATAATATAAGTTTCCTATTGTTTCAGGAGTGCATCCTGGAATCTCTGGAGTTATCCTGCTATGCTGCTGTAGAGGTCAGACAGTCAAATCCTCTGCTGGGAAATTCAGCTGGGTTTTTAATTAGCTAGGAAGACTTTTTCCATAGTATTTTTTATCGGGAAAAAATGATTCATTTATTTAATAACAAAAATACACATATTTGGCTACCTTTACTTATTCTAAATAAACATGCTGTTATCAGGGGCTTCAGCATATCTATCACCTTTAAGGATTGCAGTTTTATATTCAGATGATCTTCATTCCAAAGAATTAAATGCCGTCTTGATTCCATGGCATAAGGACTGACCTTGAAATACCATCCATGAGGGAGATATCTGGCACTACTACAAGCAAGCAAGATGGACTGAACAGTTTATGAACAACAGAAAGAGTCTGGGGAAACGCCTTGACATTATCACGCCAGTCTTCGATACACTTTTAGAAATTGCTTTAGAATATGCATTCAGGATGTTAGAACTCCAATAATTCAGTCTCAGGGCTCTTCCTATGCTTCCTTGCTATCTTTGAGTTGGCAGGAAAATACGTTGCTATGAAAAGCCCAATATTGTCTTTACAGCCTATCATTACTGTGTGAAATTTGGTCAGCACTGATGCTTTTATATAGAGAAACATGGGTAGTTTCAGGTCAGTAAATGGCAGAATCTCTTCTGTTCTCTCCCCCATCATCATCTACTGGCAGAAAATGGCCCCCAATCTTTCCTCTGAACATATGGGGATGAGGAAAATGGGGTGGCAGGGACCTTTGTGTTGCTGTGTAGGTGCTGCCGCTGTTATAAGTCAGAGCATGTTTTATGAAATTCAAATTGGCTGCTCAATTTGTTCAGCAGTCTGTGCAACTTCCTTTTAAGTTAAAGTTGATTACGACTGAGTGTAAAGGGGACAGTGGGAGTGCAGAGCAGATGAAAAGTTGCAGACTCTTCTCTTTTGGAAAATAAAAATAAAAATGAGACAGCCCTGCTGATACCAATCAGAGGACACAGAATAGAATTTAAAGATGGAGGTGACACCAAAATAAAAGAAACAATCAGCTCTGTATCAGAGTTTGTTCGTGTGTGTGTGTGTGTGTGTGTGTGTGTGTGAAGGTAATAATGATTGTGCTGCATCTGAAGAAGTGTGATATAACTTATGAAAGTTTATGCTTTTTCATAAAAAAATGTTGGTCTGAAAAGGATGCCAAGTTCTTTCTGATTTTTGGCTGGTATAGAAACTAATATTGTCCTTATTTTGAATCTAATAAATCCGTGAATTCAGGAAATTGCAAATTCTGTATAATAGTGGGAATATTGACCTCTTGGAAGCTTACATTTTTAACATGGGGTCAAAATTCACAATTCTGAATCTCCCCCCCACCAATGAAGATTATAGTTGTGCAAAGAAGTATCTATAGCAAAATGGCTGTGAAAATGCAGAGTCCAATGGGAAGATAGCAGTGGTGGCATTGGTTGGGGTTCTTCCAAAGCGGACAGTTCTTTGAGTTAGATCAGATCGTGGAAGAGACAACACAAGAACTACTGGAAGTCCATTTTATTGTTTGGGATTATAATAACAGAATTTTGGACATCTTCCACAATAGTTCTCTGTTTCTTCTTGCACCTAGGAGAATCAGACAGTGTTATGTTGACCTTCTTTCTCACCCCTTTGTCTTTCTCAGGGATGAGTGGTCATTTATTATCAGCCCTTGCATTCCTTCTTCAAAATTATCTTTTTACTCTTTTACAAGGTCAGATCAGCCAGACCAATTGCCATCTAGCAGATCACCAACCTTGAAAGAGTCTTCTGTCTGCTGTGAATTGTCTACAGAAGTGGTCCGGTGCTGGCATAAGATGGAAAATGCTACTTTCATGCTGGAACTTCTTAGTTCAATATCAGTGTCCTTCATCAGCAAACTGGCCCCAAGTTGGAGGAACCCCTGGCAAGCAGTTTGTACAGGGTCTTCCCATTGTAACAGATGGGCCATGTGGATCAGACCTTTGGCAATAAAATTAAGGGTATCTTTTGTTTTAGCTATTGTTTTCCTGAATCTTTTATTTAAGCCTTCTGTGTTACCTCTCTTCCCTAAACCATTAAAAGGACTTGTCTTCAGTTTGGTTAAGAGTCATGTAGAGAACGCTTGTAAAATTTGAAATATAATTAAAGTACCTTTACTAGAACAGCAAGGAGACAAGAGTCAAAAGTAGATGAAGGAATAGGCATTAAGACTAAAATGGCAGCAGTTTAGAAAACTTTGCAAACAAGACCTGAAGTTGCCCAAGCCTGGGATAAAGAAACTGCTGCACTCTGAAGCTTTGAGACTTCAACTGCCATCTGCTATAAACAACCCAATTCAAGCTAAGGAGACAGGAGTCAGAAACCAGGAAAGCAAGATAATCACTGATACTGGAAAGGGGCTAGAAACTGGACTGTGTTCCCAGTAAAGTTGCACTTATACTTCTCTTCAGCCAGTCTTGAGTTGTAGTACAGCTTACATTTAATTGGTTTTGGTGGCTTTCAGTGACTTTTTATTTTAGATTAAGAGCCTTTCTGAGTAGAAAGGCTTGTTATGCAGAATAGGCAGATGGGACAGAAATAGTAGCAGTTAAAACTTGAGAATAATCAAGTGAACCCTTGTTTAGGTGCTTCTCATCAGCTCAGGCACTGCATCTCTATCAATAGCTGTTCCACAGCTTCAGTGGTATGGTGAACTAATTTATGAAGGAGTGTTCTACATAATATTAATTTATGAAGTAGTCTACATAATTAGAAGGTATGTTGGAGTTTGATTTTTATTTAAAATTTATTTGTTCATGAATAAATATACTTTATTCATTAGCAGCAGCCTTTTGCTTAAGAATACCATACAAGCAAGTATTTGACTATTTCAGCAATAATTTCTGCCATTGGACATGGTGGAAGCCTATATCATTAACCCCACACCCAGTGGATGATGTATAACGAGCTACTGACATAGGGATGGCATGTGGCACTACAATCATTTGGAAAGCTTCTCAATAGCTTCCATTTGGCTGCCCTAAGTTAAGTTCATTCTTCATTAAATACCTGTCTACATGGGTGCAGGTCCCAAGATTGGTTCTAATTTTGTTTGCCATTACAGTAGGACAAGGCAACACATCCACCCCAATATATGCAACAATGCAACCACTTAGCTCATGTTTGAGCAATAGGCAATGCAATTAGGAAGTACAACAGCACCTATACTTTCCCATTTGCTTTTCCTTTCCTTATATTAGTTCTGTGGCAGATTTATTTATTTAGCACAGGAGTGTCAAACTCATGTCATCATGGCAGCATCACATGATATATCGGGACTTTTTCTCCCTTTGCTAAACTGGGCATGGGTGTGGTCAGCATATGATGAATCCGGCCTGTAGGCTGGGAGTTTGGCAGCCCTGATTTACTGTATGGCATACAATGTCACGGAAATCTACAAATGCTAGACACAATGCGGTCATGATGGCCTAAATTGCTAGTTCATTCTGTTCAACGTTTGGTGCACTGCAGGGAGCAAACTAGCTTACACCATCTGACTAGTGGTGATTGGGTTGGTGGCTCTTTTGTGCTCCTCTACCAGTGTTTCCTCGCTTCACTTCATGTTGCATTGCCTCATGTCTGGCCAGGTCCAGTGCCAGCTTCCGCTCTCCACACCCATGAATGCACCTAAGTTTTTCCCCACCAAAGTGGTATCCATTTATCTACTCTCCATATTGCATGCTTTCAAACTGCTGGTTGGGCAGGAGTCTGTAGCAGAAGCAACAGCAGAAAGGCCGATCCATCGTTGGCTTAAAATATGCATGAAATAAAAAAACTTACTGTAAAAGAGATTTAACAGATTGATCGTGTCATGTTTTACACATATTCCCTGGATGTTCAGCCCAATAAGGCTAGATAAAATATTTGATTGGCATATGATGGCTCTACCTGCATTGCTTGTAGTTTACTGTATTGCTGTTCCTTCATTTGCTATGGCATGGATCCCTGCTGCCTCCCCCATTGATTAGAACCTTGTCAGTGCAGCCTAATTGAAAAGGCTGCATGGATTTTCCATTTGTGCTGCCAGAGGGACGAAGACAAAATAGCCTTTTGTCTGACGTAAATTAATATTTAATGCAGACTTCTTTACACCTGCCATTCTGGCTGGACAGCCAGCCCCCTTTGCCAGCCGTGATAGTAGCATCGATTTGTTCGTATAAATAGAAATGTAAACATTGAGGAAGGACAATCAACTCCATGAATTATTGCAGGAAAGCAATGTTGTCTTTATTCTCTTTCTCCTCATCTCCCTCTCCTCACCTCTGTTGACTGGCAAAACACCAACACTACGTTAACACAAGGAGTTCTTTTTAATATATGCTGAAAGACAAACCATGATGCTACTTATAGCTCCAGTGAGAATACATTATTTCCTCTTGTCCGACACTGAATACTTTAAATAAAATGGCGAGTCTGCCTGAGTGGCAACATGGAACATGCATAGAAAGTAATCTAAAGATTGACTGAGGAAAATGAGGAGGCTGAAGCAGGGCTGGCAAATGGATGTTTTATGGGTCTCAGAGTATTTAAATTCCAAAGGGACAACATTATGGGATATTTATTGAATTGCTTAAAATTGCTCAGAGAATCTACACATTGAACTGTCAAAGCAAAACTTTATTTTGGTCACTGACCAGATATGAAAACTAAGAGTAAATATAAGCACCAAATAGGTGTCAGAAACAACATAACATATGAGTTAAATGCCATTGATAGATACTTCTGAACAAACATATTTGAGTATGACAACTGTCATGATACTATCTAAACTCTTAAAGGACAAAGAAGCAAACATACTGTATGTAATCCAAATAAATAAAATCACAAGTCTTAATTAAATGTAGATGGCCAAATAGGAGAAATTCATGGGGGTGGGGCGCACAGAGGGTGGGTAACAAAAATACATTTAAAATGTCTACTTTTGAAACATAGTAAAGAGAAAAGGGGAGAAAATTGCACAGTGTTGGTGCTGCCATGAAATGTTCTTTCAGGACAATAAAGGAAAAAATGATTATGAGTTTGAATGGATTTAAGATTCACAGAAGGAACATTTATAAATCACAGTTTGCATCATATTACATTAAACATACACTATCTATATTTCATGCATTGGGTATTAATTGTGTGGGGAGTAAGAGAGGATTCACTCATATATATGATTGCAGGATTCCTAGCACATTTGACTTACTATAATCCCTTGGGTTATCTTGATTGAACATGCTTCAATTTATTCAATCTAAGTTTTTCTTTAGGGATTAAATGTTATTTGCCTGAACATTAGCTGAATATATTTTAGGAAGGTGGTAGAAGCTGATTTTATGAATACATTATTGTTGTATTATTAATGTTTGCTGTGCAAAAAAGTAATACTTTGAGTTTTGCATTTGATTAAGCCCAGTCTCAACAAATTCTTCCTATTTGATTTTTAAACAATTATAAACAGATCTAAAGTGTTAAAAAGATAGATAGCTAATCACGAAGTTCAATTTAAATCTTTCATCAGTTTAGCCAGTTCACAAATCTGATGAAGTGAGTTACAGCTTACAAAAGTTCATGTATTTTAACAAAATTTGTTGGTTTGAAAAAGTGCTACTACTCTCATTTTTGGCCTTGTAAGTAGACAATGACTGTTTTACAACATGTCAAAAACTCATTCGCTGTTTTCAAAAGTATATAATTTCCTTGTACTTTCAGTCTTTCCAAGTTGAAAAAATTTGCCCTCAGCTTCCAAATAATTGAATAACCTATTGACAAGTTGAGAGCTGAGGGTGAACCTACTACTTCAGATGACTGGAGAAATGAAGGTGTATTGCTAAACTTTAAAAAAGCAAAGGGAAAGGTAGGATAATCGGGAAAAGTAAAACAATCTATCTCAGCTATTATACCCTATTCTTTCCCAAGACTTGATTTAAAGATCCAGCCTGATTTGAAATCTTGAATTCTAAAGAAGAGAAGAAAGGTTCAACTGAGACCAACTCCATGGAAAACTCAATAAGCCATCAATTGCTATAGAACTTCCATTTGCACTTTCAACAACTCTTCAGCCTTAAGTCCCATAGTAGTCCCTAGGTAGCACATTTGATGGAAGAACAACCCTTGGAGTGTCTGGCCACTTGGTAGAATGAAAAAATAGAATGGCTTGATTTTGGAGGATGGAATAGTGTGTGAACAGTGACCCTGAAAATAAGGAGAGATTGATGATATTCATTTAAATTCTTAGGTTCTTTGGGTCTTTGATAAATTTGTTTAAATTCTTCCATGATTATTTTTAGGCTATAATGAATAATACATGCTAAAGCTGTCGAGTGAATGTTTACTAACTAGATGAAAATGCTTTTAGAAAATAATACAGTAAAAAAGAAAAGTTTGAACACAATTATAAGGAAACTGTACTCTGTTAAACAGGTGTCAATGAGCTTTTGGTAAACACTCTATTCAAATATAAAAGGTTCATTGGGAAAGACAGTTGAATTCTTGGGAAGAAGCAAGAATTGACTTCTCTTTTATTTTCCAATTATTGTTTTCTAGGTTCAGATTGCAGAGTCTTCTGCCATTAGCAATAAATAAAGCTCATCTCATCTCAGTCCCAAGAGCTATGCTGCAGATCCCTTGAGAGCTGTGAGCTGTGAAACATATGTGTTAAATATATGTAATTGATCTTGGAAGTACAAATTATTTTCAAAGCTTCTATTTTCCTGTCTAAGGCTTTTTAAGATGTCAATGGCTTAAGTATGTAAAACATATCTCAGAACTGTCTATTCAGTTGTCCCAAAGATGCTTTTTCAAGAGGCAACTGGACTTTCTGGTTTTTCTTTGAAGACATTTTCCTTCTCATCCAAGAACCTTCTTCAGCTTTGATTTTCCCTGCTCTGGTGATAACCTCTAACAACTCATAAAAAACCTGGAAATGGTGTTTTAGGAAAATGGGTGGACACTCAAGGAAATGTTAAGTGTTGACCAGTATTAATGGAAAGTAAAAGGAATTAAATGACCATTTATACAGTAAATGAAAGGTGGCTGACTCTTTCATTAAAAAAGAAAGGATTTTTTAAAAATTTACTATAGTACCAAGTTTCTCTACTGATGATTGTACTGTGATATAGATTTTGGAAAAGCACTTATATAGGATAAGATATGGTTGGCATTATTTTTTGCTCTTTTTTTTTAGAAATTGAAGTTTTGATGTCAGGGTAAATCTCACTAAGATGGGCAATGCATTGAGGATAAGGATGGAATAAATCTTTTGGGTCCTCATTTAAGTAAACTGCCCATTTTACGCTAATATATGAATTCATTTCAGAATTTTGCAGTGAAGGTATTAGATCTCAAATAGGTAACAAAACATATATTAGAGAAAGTTGTATATTAAAATTCATATGTTAGATTAATCTTACTTAAAAAAGCAAAATCATTACACAGTGCATTTGAAAATTGTCCTCATTGATAAAGGTGGCATTTTTAGCTGGACATTAATGGTTTTCCCAATTTAGGTAGTCTCCAAATGTGTGGCATTCAGCTGGCATAATTGTAAACCAACATGACCATTACTGGAAATTGTGAAATGTAATATGGAAGTAGTCCATTCAGGGGTGGGCTTCAAAAACCTCAGCAATGGGTTCACTGCCCAGTTGCTGGGTGGTTGTGGCCCTGGTGGGCGTGGCCTAGTCAGCCTCCTGCACCATGGGGGGGGGCATTTTTGCCTTCCCCAAGGTCCAGAGGCTTTCCTGGAGCCTCTGGGAGAGTGAAAACAGCCTTGCACCAGCTCCAGATGCTTTAGGGAGGCTGGAAATGGCCCATTTCCAGCTTCCCCGAACTTCTGGGAATCCCATTTTTCACCCTCTTCGGGGCCAGAGGCTTTCCTGGAGCCTCTGGGAGTGTGAAAGTGGCCTCCCCCTGGGCTCCAGATGCTCTAGGGAGGCTGGAAACAATCTGTTTCCAGCCTCCCCAAACTTCCAGGAAGCCCATTTTTCTCCCTCCCCAAGCCTCTGTGTGTGCCCCACACTTACCTGCATCCACAGTGGGCTGCATGGGGAGTCCTGGGAGGGGAGGGGCAGAGTGGGAGGGGTGGGCGGAGTGGGCGGGGCCAGCCAGAAGTGGGATTTGGGGGTTCGGCGATCCACGCAGAATCTTCAGTAAGGGTCTGTCCGAACACCCACAAACTCCTAGCAGCCTACCCCTGAATCCATGTTTGGGAATACTGGGCTAACAAAGTTCATTGCAATTGGAATAGGTCTCTTTTGTTTACTTGTTTAATGGTTGCATTGGTCTTAGTTTCCCATACAGTTTCAAAATTGCCATGAGGTTGGATGAAATCCACTCCATCCCTTAATTTATTTATTTACAACCAAGCACAAAATCCTTTGAGTGGTTTACAGTAAAAGATACATTGTAACACTGCCCTTTGCCAAAGAACTAAGGCAACAATGTCACGATTAACTAAACTGCTCAAACATTGCATAAGATTGAATGTTTTTACATTTCAGAATAATGTGGTCCATCAACTCTCTAATAATGTTTGAACAGCCAGCTGCACTGCTAAGGTCTTATATTCTATACAAATGCACTCTAGAAAAACATGACATAAATTGAATATTAATTGTTGACCATCCATAGTAGAAAAGATGAAGTAGTTGGTTAATATAATAAAAACATCTGCCAACTTTTAAGAAAATGACTTTCTAAGAAAGCTGCTTTCACTGCTTAGCAATAAAACTATGGATGCATGTGTTCTATGATTTTTCATTTAAATTGATTATTCCACAACAGCTTAGCCATAGGCTCTTAGGTTTTAAATAATACAGGGAGGTTTGAGTTAACATATTGCAATTTCATGAAGTTTACTTCAGACTTAGATAATGCTAGAGCAAATCTACTAAGAACAATGAGATGGAATTAAGTTAACTTAAATCTCACCCATATCATATTCCCTGTGATATTCTATGAAAGTGAAAGTTGGACTTTCAAGAAGCAAAGTAGGAAGAGTATTGACGTCTTTGAACTTTGGTGTTGGGGAAGACTCCTGAGAATACCTTCAACAGTCAAGAAAACAAACTGATTGATTATCAAATAAATCAATCCAGAGTTCTCAGTCGAGGCACAAATGACGAGGCTCAAATTATCCTAATCCTTGACATATTATGCCAAGATTTAGCTCTCTGGAGAATTCTATAATGCTGGGAAGGATGGAAGAAAAGTGAAGAGGAAGATTAGTATGAAGATGAATCGACTCAATTACAGCAGAAATGAAAGACCTGAAAGACTGGATAAGGAAGAGGTCCTTATGGAGCATATGTACTTGTATGTAGTCACTAAGAATTGACACTGAATTTATGGTATATAATCAAATCAAATGTTAGGATCTAAAATATCACTTTTCAGAGGCTTTTGTTCTGAAGAATCAATAGGCAAAATTGTCTGTAAAAAAATAGGACCATCTATAAGCCATCTGTAGGCATGTTTAAAAAGTCAAGAGGTCAAGTCAGACCACTTTTTCAAGTCAATTGCACAGTCAAATCCCTACCTCATAATCTCATAACCTCCAAGTTAAAATGTGTACATGTTAACTCCCTGAATTCTACAGCCAACATGGTGTCTAGGACATTCTGGGAGTTGAAGTCCACATACCTTAACACTGCTGATGTTGAGAGACACTGGTGTATCTTCATACTCTATTCCTGTAATAAAAGAACCTGTCAGCATCTTGGAAGAACACTTTTTATATCCATAATCTCTTTCTCTTAAGTAAAATATACTAACTTTACCATGTGGAAATACCACATTCATGGCAGAGGTACTCCTTGAAATTCCTAGCTTTACTCTCATGATCTTTACATACATATAACAAGAAGAGTTCTTAGAGAACAAATGCTTGTCAACCAGATGTGGTAGCAGATGTTCTGTTAAGACTGAGAAATCTTTTATAAATACTGTGGCTTATTTGAATGTCAATGATGGGTGTGGTGAATAGCAGAGAAATAACATTTAACTTCGACTAATAATTTGAAGGAATTCTTTCTTTGAGTCTTGGCATTGGTCTCAGTCTTTCTTTTTAAAATACCCCCCCCACCAAAAAAAAGTATGTGCTTGAGTGTTCACCACAATTCAGGACTGTCAAACTTGGGGCCCATGGGCTGGATGCATCTCAAGCAGGCCATGTCCATCCCCAGTTTAGTGACGGAGAAAAAAGTCGTGATATGTCAAGTGACGATGCTGTGACAATGCAAGTTTGACCCTTGCTATAATCTAGTATGTATATGAATTCTTTGCTTAAAGTCTTCTGCATATGCCATGCATTGGTCAGGGGGTTGTTATTATACTAATGTCTTTCCCTGAATCCTTTCCCTGTCTGTTTTCAATGAAGGCATGTAAAATTTCACTATCGCGCCTAAACACCTGTCCCAGGATTTCAGAAAGACACCCAAGTCCTGCCAAGCTTGATAAGTACGGTATGAATATTGTGTGGATTACTACTTTGGCAGGACTTCAGTGCCACACTGCCGACATAAGCCTGGTCATGGTTGATTTTATGCATTGTTCTATAAATGTATAAATGTATTGTTTTTTTAAAAAAAGAAAATGTACAAATAAACTGGATGACAAAATGAACTGGGGCATTCATTTGAAGAAAAGCTTGTCTTTTCTAATTAACCTGGGCAAACCTTATGCTGTACATAAACAAATTGCAAATTGAAATTGTGTTTTTTTTCTCTCCCTGTGAGCCAGTGGTATTTAATCTGTATTTGTAGCATTAAAGAAGAAAACCAGAGCTAGTCTTGGTCAAGTTAAAGAAGAATATTAACCTATTCATACATATAAAAGCTGTGATGGGATTTGCTTTTTACAGAATATATATGCTGCAGCTGATCGGATTTGCAAATACAGAGCAAAGAGTCTTGTTTAGAATCCTAGCAGGATTAGGAGACAGGCTGAGAAAGTTTCATTGTACTTTGCATTAAATCTCCTAGAAATATTTTATTTCTTCAAAATGACAATCACAGAAGAGCAAAAGATTGCATTTCTTCAATTGCTGTGAAGTAGGTAGGCAATTATATTTCCTTTAAAAGGTCATAAAACCAGTGGGAAACATTTAGAGGTATAAGTACATTTTAGCCAAACAAAATAGTACTGTATCTATGTAATTGAAAAACATCAGTACTGATTCTAAATAAAATGCCTAGAGTTTTAACATAGACTTAATCTTGGATTGGTTCTATGTCTTTTCAAAATTATATGCAGTATTTTTCTTCAGGTCTCTTATTACAAGGAAAGGGGAGAAATACAAATCAGGAAGTACCATTTTTTTCAAGAAGAAATTGTAAATTGCAGTTTAATCACATAATCACTTTGACACTCTCAAGCAAGCTAATTTCTCCCTTTGCCTCATTTCACCCACTTGGCAAGACAAATCTTAATGAATAATGTTTCATGAATATTTAACTTTCTGATCAGTTTGGATTTTTGTTCTAAAACTGCTTGCATGAAGAATAAATCATTCAGCTTCACATTCTCTCTCTCTCTCCTCCCTCCCTCTCCCCCTCCCCCTATCCGCTCATTTCCCCTTCTTTGGGTAAAGGGCATGCTTTTCTAAACCAGTCTTGCAGCGTGGGAAGAGGAAGGATGAAACAGAAAATTCAATATTTATACTAACACTTGGCAGCTGTAAAAAAAACCCCTTCAGACCCTGTTTACCTCCGAGCTGCTAATGAGGCACAAGGTAGTAGAGGTAAATTCAGAATAGGTCTCAAGTGAGGACAATGTTCACAGCCTGTTTAGAACTAAGCAGAATGATGAAGTCAAGTTTCAGAGATGAAAACAGAAATTAGACAAGAAGTACAACCTCATATTATTTTTATTATATGTTTTAATAAAGTAAACAAATGGTGGAAAGAATAAAATGATTGCTATTATTGATTACACAAGGACACTTGGGAACTGAGCCTAGGTGGCGCAGTGGTTAGAGTGTTGAACTGCAGGCCACTTCTGCTGATTCAATCTAGCGGTTCAAAT
>JANHFL010001948.1:23703-34523 GCA_032468155.1 Oxyrhabdium leporinum | reverse complement strand
AGTTGTAAACCGCCCCGAGTCTTCGGAATGGGGCGGTATATAAATGTAAAAAAAAAAAAAAAAAATAAACTCCCTGAGTAGCTGTGCTCATTGTATTAGAGGTGGAATAGAAACTTTGTGCTAAAAGGAATAAGATGAGGGAAAGATTAACACAAGAAAAAGAAACAGAATGCAATAAATCTGCAAATATCTCCATTGCTGTATAAAGTCAATACATAGAGAAATAAAATATGAAACTTGGGTTATCAAAATACCTTTGGTTTGGAGTCTTCTAAGCTTTTTCTTTTGTTTAGGTTCTGGAGAAGGATTTGCAAATCATGATAGCATATGCAGAGAAGAAGTTGTTAAGCACATGGGTATGTGGATTCTTGAACATCAATAACAATTAGTTAATGGGATATTGGAAACTATCTCAATAAAGAAAGCATATTTAGACACAACACAGATATCATGTGAAGACAAAAGTAAACAAGCCTTAAGATATAGAACTGATCATTTAAAAAAAAAATAAATGGTGAGGATGAGTTCAAATGTATTTTTTTTGCACTGAAATGTTTAGTCTAATCTGATCACTGAATTTATTATCTGGATTTGAACAATATATTGGATCATAAACTATCTAAATATGTTGGTTTCATGCAACATACAAAGCCATAGAAAACAAAGCCTGGTTAGCATGTTATGTGAACATAGTTTTTGCATTAATACTGAATTATGAAAGTAGTGGTTTCTGAGAATAGACATATTGCAATTTAGAGAAGGGGAAAATCATTTAGGTCTTCATCGTGTTTTTCAGGTTAAATGTTTTTTTAGTTGTGTCACATTTTTTTTAATTTCTTGCATTTCCAAGTGCCCGCAGGCTTCCAAAGAAATCTGGGTTAGCACTTTTATCTTCAGTGATTCTCATGAATGTCAATTATCAAACCTATAATTTAATGGCAGGTGCTAAATATGACCATTTTCTAATTGTCCCAGGTCAGATCAAATTACATAAAAAGGAATAGTCTCTCAAAAGTTATTTTAGGCTTTGCTTGCAGGAATAATGTCTCAGGATTCTTCTGTTATTTTTATTGAAGCAGATGGTATTATTTCCTTGCACACTTATAAGACAGGCTCTGTGTGGGAAAAGTGAGAAAAAGCAATTTCTGAAGTTTGTATCAGTGGATTGTCAGTCAAGACTTGTTTCCAGTCTGGGCTCTTAACTAATGAACTCCTTATATTAGGTCAATCTGAGGAAGGCATGATTATATCTAATGCTTTTTATTCTGGGATTATTTCCCATTAAAATGATTGTTTTAAAATCACTTGGATTTAGAGTCTACTCACAACCTTTGATGTGTATAACACACATAAGAGGGCTTGTTCCCCCCCCCTTTTTTTTTACAAACAGGTAGCTTTCATGCACAATCTCCATGGTAAAAATTCTATAGTGAATCCTACTTATTTATTTGATACAGTAAATCCTAGCTGTGACTCCATTGAGCTTTTCAGCAGTGTACAACATATTGGACTGTTTGTTAATGTAACAAATACTCCTCTGTGTACACATTTGTATATGTGTGAGTAGGATAAATAAGATGTTACTAATAATACTTCTTTGTGATTTGTGTAGCTCTTACCTGATACATCTTAATTATTGAGAGTTTGCTAGATGATTAAAGTAGACTGATTAACTCTCATGATTTTAAGCAATTATGCCACTGGATTGTTTTGGAAAGCATTTCATGTCTACACTAAGCAAAGGGCAACAGCAATCTCCTTATTAATTAGCTCTCATTGATTGACAGGTTTTAGTGTACTGGAGAACTTGCCTCTAAATCAGAGGCAGCATGCAAGGTGTTTAAATGAATTGCTTTTGCCACATTTGTAGTTTAATCACAGGTTTTCTTCACACAGAGACAAACTGTATTGAAGTCAAACTTCTATTTGCTACCTGACTGCTTTTTTTCTGAGTTGTTCTCTTTACGATGCGTCTTTGAAGCTGGATAATTCCAAAGGGAAATCTGTGTTTTAGTTTTGACTTTTAGTTCTGCATGATTTCATCTGGATGGGAAGAAAACATTCGTCTTTCTGCACACAATGTAAGAGTATACACTTGGCAGGAATCACAGAAAATGGCTAGAAAATATGTTCTAAGGCCATGTAGAGTTTTAGTGATTTGAGCATATTTCATCCAATACGTCACAGGAATCTGAATGTTTCAGAAACTTGGCTCTGGCATCTGAGCTACTAGAGTTATTCAGATGGTATAAGAAAGAGCAAAGACAAATCCCCAATTTGATAAAATGACTTATTTGAGGCAAGCCTACATTGTGGCATTTTGTCTCCAGCTGTTCTAGGGCAACAAGATGGCACACATTTTTGCTATCTCCTTGATGCTCAAACAGAGTGGTATTTCTAGGACTGGATCCAGGTTTTGGCCTGGAGCATGTGAATCAGGAGAATTTCCAGAGAATTCTCAGATACCAGCAGTGATATTGTATTCTGCACTATATTCTCTTGAAAAAAAAAGAACTGGTGTCCTACAATGGACAGAATCAGATGCTGCCAAGGAACCTAGTGAAAATTCAGTGACCTCATTAGCCACAGCTTTACACCTACATTTTCAAGTAGTGTTTTCCCCCTTCCTCAACCTTTTCATGAGGGAGGAACTATTTCATAAGCCACAAGAGTGGTTTACCAGAGGCTTCCCCTGTGCAATATAATCCCTTTGCTATTATCACTATAAGTTATCATCCACTTCCAGCATCATCTTTGCTGTCCAGATTTTAATCCACTTTTCAGTTTTGGCAATGATGCTGATTAGGTTTTCCATCTGGATGGCTCTCAATTTTTTTCTGCTTCTTTTCCTTTTCCAGTCATCCTGGGAAAGCCAGCACCAATTATTTTCCTTTCCATATACAGGTCTTTAAAGACATATGGTATCTATTGAAAAACCTTTTTGTTGAGCCCTTCTCCTTTGGTTCTTCCTCCCATCTGTTACCTTCCCAGTGGACTGGTGGGAAACCTGGAAGAGGAAACTGACAGAATGTGTATCAATCCCTTAAAGTCCACTGAAATTTTAAGAAGGCCTGCCATTTCAATGGCAATGGTTAATGGTAAGAGAAAGTCAGTATTCTCTGTCCAGTTATTGCTTGTCATGATTGTTGATACACCAGTTGCATGTGGAACCCAGATAATGCCCCAAATCAGTCTTGCAAAGCCAAAAGGGGTTCAGGTTTTACATCAGCATGTTTTTCTCTTTAAATTCCAATGTGCTGAAAGAGGGCATATGAGGCAGCAAGCAATGATGTGAGATTGTGCCAGCAACACTGTATAGAGATCAGTAGGAATTCAGACCTTGCTGAGACTAAATTAAAACACAGTAGTGAAAGAGTAGCAGAAACCATACAACTAAGTTAGAAAATTACACAAATTAGAAAAGACATTTTTAAAAGCAGAACAAGAAAGTGTGATTGTAGGTTGCCCTGCCGATGCAGCAATGAATTGAAGGGTAATGTCCATTCAACCTTTCTCAATGAGACTGTTGAAGTGTTGCCTACCCACAGTTAACAGTTGTATGTAATAGTCCATAGATTTTTTTTAAATTAAGAATGCTTTCAGTCTAAACCCAAATCCTAGTGGAGTCTTCAGTCTCTTTACGTCAGCTTCTATAGGCTCTGGTCCATGTTGTCTGGCCAAAATTGACTGAGATGGAAGCACACATTATTTATTTCCCTTTTTCCCTATCCCACTTTTACTGTTAATTTTTAAGATGAATAATTTCAGTCAATGCTTGCCATATCTGGTCTGAACATGGGCTATATATTGTTGCAGATCTATAAATATTTTAAAGAAACATATTAGATTTGTGGAAAATTAAATTCATCTTCCATGAGGCTGAAGGTAGTGTCTAGACTTGGCTTAAAATATCAGCCTCATCTCCAGATTCCTGAGCCTTGTTTTGGGAGTTTATAATTCCAATTCATTCTGAGTTAAAGCCAAATAATCATGGAATCATAGGATTGGAAGGGACTTTGAAGGTCTTCTAATCCAATTCCTTCTTGAGAGCAGATATTTTCAGATCACCCCAAACAAATGGCTATCCATCCTTATTTTGAAAATCTGCAGGAGGAAAGCCATTCCACTGCTTAATAGCTCTTACACTCAGGAAATTAAAGTTTGAATCTGTAAAGCTTCTATAAATTGCTTCTTGTCCTATCCTAGGGCACTACAGAAAACAAATCTACTCTTCCTTCCCTGTGACAGCACTTCAAGTATTAGAAAACAGTTTTCATGTGTCTCTTTGTTAAACTAAACACACAAAAATTTTGTAATTGTTCTTCATAGCATTTAGCCTCCAAATTCCTCACCATCTTTGCTATTTTTCTGTGCTCTCTTTCCAGTTCCAGTTCCTCTATATCTTCCTGCAGTGTGGTGACCCTAACCTGACACAGAATTCCAAGTGCTGATCACTGCAGCGTATAGCACTACTCTCATTATCTGTGATGTCAATATTATACAGCATGTCTGTTGATACAGCTTAGATTGCATTGGCTCTTTGACAGCTATATCACATTGCTATGTCAGGATTGATCTGTGGTCTACCAGGACCTCCAGATATTTGTCTTGGGTCCTAGTGCTGAGCCAGGTGCAGCCTGATGATATTTCTAGCTATTGAACTGAAATTGTTGGAAAAGGCCTAATTCAAACTCAGAGATACATGTAGTCCTTGAGTTAAAACAGTTTGTTTAGTGACCACTCAAAATTACAATGTCACCGAAAAAAGTAATAAGATGACCATTTTTCACTCTTATGATTGTTGCAGCATCCCTATAGTCACATGGTTAACATTCAGATGCTTGCCAACTGACTCATATTTATGAACGTTGCAGTGTCGTGGAGGTATGTGATCATCTTTTGCGACCTCGTGATAAGCAAAATCAGTGGGGAAGCCACATTCATTTAACAACCATGTTACTAACTTAACAACTGCAGTGATTCAGTTAAGAAATGTGGCAAGAAAGGTCGTAAAATGGGGCAAAATTGACTTAACAGCTGTCTCACTTAGCAACATAAATTTTGGGATCAATTGTGATCATAAATCTGAGTTTCTCTTCTGAAGTATTAGCAATTGCTCCCATCTTTGATTGATCTGTAAATTTGCTAAGCTTCCTTTTTATCTCCATTCTAAGTCATTTATAAAAATATTAAAGAGCTCTAGGCCCAGGACAAAATACTGAGGTATCCTATTACTATTTCCTTACATACAGAAATAGATTATGTTTCTTATTTCCAGTAACAAGTTCTTCTGATGTGTGATTTCAAAGTGAAAGAAGCACTTAGACAATCATACTGTTTGGCTAAATGTAGTTACAACAGTGGTAATTTAAGATTATATTAGATGGCAGGGTGGAGGCTGTGAATTGTGCTTCTACCCAAAGAGCAGCAAAACTAGAATGTGTGTTTGCCAGCTCCAGATTCCCATCTCTATAATTTCTATTGAGGCAGAAAGAGAAAAACCCTTGCACCAGACTTCACTAATTCAAGATTTTATATTGTCTGTCAAAGAATGTGATGACACACTCCAATATCATTCTGTGCTGAAAAGAGGTCTTGAAATCTGTACATATGGGAATCCTATAGAAATATAAGTTCTGCTGAAATTTCAATAATTTCAATCACAGCTCAAAACCACATTGTTTATGTTGGTATTCTACTATACTTCTACTGTATTTGCTGATTATTATTATAATTTTTGCTTTACCATAAGAGTGTGTTTTGTGCCAGTTCAAATGCATTTGTGTGTTTAAAACTGTATTATTATAATCATATTAATACATTGCTCTAGACTAGGGGTGTCAAACTTGGTCATCATGGCGTTGTCACGTGATGTATTGGGACTTTTTTCCCCTTCGCTAAACCAGGTATCCAGCCCATAGGCACTGAGTTTGACACCCCTGCTCTAGATTTTAAGAGGACAGGTAGCATTTTAAAATGTATATTAGTAAAGAAGTTCCAGTTCCAGTGCTAACCTGGAAACATGAAGATTTTAAATGTAGATCTGAGGACAGGAACCTCTTATGGCAAACTATTGCAATAGTTTATGATGCTATCACAATTTCATGAAGCAGAGATAAAATGTTATTAATTACAAAGCATGTTATTATTAAGCTGAGCAAAATAGCAATAATTTGAAATCAGAAATGACTAGAAAACCAGATGAAACTAGTAACAAAATAATCATGGTGGCAAGCAAGAGGCTGATTAAATAGTATCTTTTTGTTTTTCATACTATTGGATAATCTAGCTAAAAAAGCCAGATTGACTTGATTCAGTCTTGAAGGTCTCTGTTGTTCCTTTTTTGTGCACCTTAACTAAGATTCTGCAAAATATCCTGGGTGTGAACAGAACAGCCTAGTTTTGTTAGTCCATGCCCAGAGCAAAGCATACATATTGTCACACTTTTGAGCCTCAAAACATTTGTTCTGCTCAAAGAACAAAATACACATTCCATTTTGTGCACGTATCTGTATGTCTACCCTTGGTTGTAAGTAGATTTGCCATCTTACATTTGCCAAAATTCAGTGAAAAACAGGATGTAAAATACTGTATTTATTGTATATCTTATCAATTAGAATCTTTTATTCATTGATTATAGTTACATGCTTTTTTCCTTTGTAGTTTCCTCAAGCAAGATGAAACTTTTTATTTATTTATTTTATTTTTTCAATTTCTATGTCCATCCATCTCCATCAATGACTGATAAAAACGACTCTAAGTTGCTTACAGCTCAAAACATGCTGGATTTTGCAGTAAGGAACATCACATTTTTTTTCCAAACCACCCTCTGGCTTAATGTAAAAATTACCAAAGTTCTATCCAGCCCAGAAAATTACACAACTACAGGCTTCCCAGTGAGAAAAAAGAGCAATTATTTGGGCACACCAGAATGTTCATTTTATTTCAAATATGTAGTGAGAACAGTGTTTCTAGCAATTGGGGTGGGTGGGGTGTTTGATTACACACGCAAGGAACAGTTTCCTGGGAGCAGATAGCTCCTGATTCTAATTAACACCTCCCTGCAGTCTTTCCAATGCCTATGATGGAATGGCTTTGACCCAGAGAAATTGAAAACTGGCACCTGGAACAGTACTGTAATACCAGTTTGTTTCAAACATTTCCAACCATAAACATATAGAGTGGTAATTGAATTGTCTGGGGCAATTTTTGATTCAAGCAAGCCTGGTAATTATATGGGACTGGTTTGTTTGTTATCTCACTAGGGTCTTTGTCAGCAGAAATATCTGTTATCCCATTAGGGAGATACTTTCATCTTCAGTCCTACTGTGAACTTTAAGGCAGTGGTGCAGAATGCTTCTATAATTATCCTTTCTAAGCACTCCAGCTTTTATGGATTATGAATGAGGAGAGATTTTGTTTTCTCTTGAGCTCCTTCTTAGTTTTCTTAGTTTTGTTATGTTGCAGAAGAAAACTAAGAAGCAGAAGATACACGTCAGGTCTGGGAGTTGTCTGTAGGGAAGTCCTCACTGAATTTCTGATTCTCTTTGGGCTGGTTTCATATTGGAGAGCTTCCACTTATTTGAGAATTTGATTAGACAGGCAAGCAGAAATGATCTCTGAAGAATGAAAGCTAAAAGATGCAAAGGCAGACTCTGATGAAGTAGAACTGTGTATTACTGTCCAAAATATAAATATTTCCCTTCTATTATAAGGATGAGCAAAATGCCCTTCCCCCAATATTTAGATCAATTGCATTTTATCCTCAAAATCACATGTGAATTAGTTGGCTCAACTTTCATGCTAAACCATTGTATAGCTGTGGCTTCTTGGATCACAATTAACTGTGCAACACTTAAACAAATGCAATATATTGATAATTTAAAGCAGTTCTAACTCATTTTACTCTTTAAAATATATAATAAAAGTAAAAGTACTCAATCCAGTCATAGTCATTTATATAAAAATGAATAAAACTATAGATAAAAACATATCTACAATTCCAAGGACTTCTAACAAAAGCAAAATGAGACATACTTTGGAAAAGTAGTGTAAAATAGTCATCAGGTTTTTCCAAACTTGTACCCAAAGTGGGACTCCCAGAAATGGATTAGTGCAGGGATGTCAAACTCGTGGCCCGTGGGCCAGATGCGTCATGTGCTGCCCCCACCGTGCCTGGTTTAGCAAAGGGGAAAAAAGGCCAATACATCATGTGATGCTGCCATGACGACGTGAATTTGACACCCCTGGATTAGAGAAAAAGCATGATCATTATTTTCAGGAATTGTTTCTTCAAAGACTATGATGCATAATTAACAAATAGTTCACAGTTACTATTGAAGGTCTGAACTTATGTATTTAAATATTTACCATTATATTTATATTTTATTTTCTTTGAGGATTCAAGTTGAAGTTTATTGGGGTGATGGTGGTTCTTCCTTTATCATTATAATAATAGTCCTATGGAAGACTGTAAGTGGATGTTGGAGAACACAGGAGTAGACCAAAATTATCCAATGAGCTCTGTGTTCTGATAGCTTAACACCATCTCAAAAACTAATTTCTAATAGATATTTGGTTAGAGACAATCAGGCTGAAAATCACATCAATCATTCTCAGCTTCTTTTTCTTTCCTTCAGTTATCTTAATTGCAGGGCTGAAGAAGTAAGATTCTATAATTCAATGTGACACCATGACTGGGACAATAATATATTGTTAAAAATATGCAAGCTATCTCTTGAACATTTTTATTCTGACTTTTTTTAAAATTTGAAGTTGGCAATTTTGGTATTTATTCTGATCTGTCATATCATTTTCACTCATATATCTTGATAAAAAGTGTGCAGAACATGCAGTTAGTAATTATTTTTATAGATAATGTTGTCACAACATTATTTTCTAACAAATGAATGGATAGGTTGTTGTTCTAAAAGAATGAATTATTGCACGATAGAATTCAGGATCTGCTAAAAGATCCAAATCAGACTCACCTAAGGTATACCTCATATCCAGTGGTGAAATTTAAAATTTTTCACTACCAGTTCTGTGAGTGTGGCTTGGTGGGTGTGGCTTGGTGATCATGTGACTGGGTGGGTGTGGTTCACAAAATTACACACCTCACAAAATTACACAACTCACAAAAATATACAACCTCTACTCCATCAAGGTATGAAATTTAGCAACATAAAATCTCAAAGCCACACATTTCAATACATAAAGCTATAAATGTCACATAAAATTTGCTTGCAAGCATAAAGTTTGGTAGCAAGCAAACTCACAAAATTAATTCACAACACACACGGCAGCAGGCAAGCTCCGGAAACCGTGGGGACGCAGCTAGCTAGGCCGCGCGGGGACGCAGCGCCGGCTGGGAAACGAAGCAAGCAGTGGCAGTGGCAGACCAGCTCCGGGGACCTTGGGTGGGCAGTTAGCTCACTGCGAGGGGATGCAGCGTCAGCTGGGAAGCAAAGCAAGTGGCAGCGGCAGCAGGCAAACTGCAGAGACCGTGGAGGGGGAAGCTAGCTAGGTCGCGTGGGGATGCAGTGCCAGGTGGGAAGCGAAGCAAGCGGCGGCAGCAGGCAAGCTCTGGGGACCGTAGGGGGGGACAGCTAGCTAGGCTGTGCGGGGACGCAGTGCCCGGTGGGAAGCAAAGCAAGCCGCGGCAGCAGGTGACCGTGAGGGGGGTAGCTATCTGGGCCAGGTGGCGGCGGCAGCAGGCAAGCTCCAGGGACGGTGGGGGATATCTAGTTAGGCCACGCAGGGATGCAGCGCTGGGTGGGAAGTGAAGCAAGTGGCGGCAGCCGCAGGCAAGCTCTGGGGACTGTGGGGGGGCAGCTAGCTAGGCCACGCGGGGACGCAGCATCGGCTGGGAAGCGAAGCAAGCGGCGGCGGCAGGCAAGCTCTGGGGACCATGGGGGTTAGCTAGGCTGCGCGGGGACGCAGCGCCGGGTGGGAAGCAAGTTAAGCCGTGGCAGCAGGCAAGCTCCGGTGGCCGTGAAGGGGGGTAGCTAGCTGGGCCGTGTGGGGACGCAGCACCGGCTGGGAATCGAAGCAAGCGGCAGCGGCAGGCAAGCGCCGGGGACCATGGGGGTTAGCTAGCTAGGCCAGCGGGGATGCAGCACCAGCTGGGAAGCAAAGCAGGTGGCGGCAGTGGCAGGCAAGCTCCAGGGACCGTACGGGGGGGGTAGTTAGCTAGGCCGTGCAGGGATGCCGAGTGGGAAGGGACAGGGAGGCAAGTGGCAGCAACGGCTTACTTACGCAGGCAGGCAGGCAGATCAGGAAGGTCAGGAGCAGTTGGGGCTCAGGCATGTCCTCGTGGGAAGGCAGGCAGAGACACTGGGGCAGGGTGAGCAGTGGGCGGGTGATCAGTGAGCGGTGGGGCCAGGCGGAGGTGATATTTGCCGGTTCTCCGAACCAATCAAAATTTTCCCTGCCGGTTCGTGTGAACCGGTGCAAACTGGCTAGATTTCACCTCTGGTGGTGACCAAAACTGGATGCAGTAAGTGTGGTCTTATTAAGGCTTTATAGATTGGTATTAGTACCTCACTTGATCTTGATTGTATCCCTCTGTTAATGCAATTTAGGATTGCATTGGCTTTTTTTAGCTGCTGCCACACACCGCTGGCTCATATTTAGTTGGTTGTCCACTAAGACTCCAAGTTCCCTCTCACAGTCACTGCTATTAAGCCTGTTTTTCACCCAGTCTATATGTGTACCTTTGGTTTTTCTTGCCTAAGTGTAGGGTTTTACTTTTCTCTACACTGAATTTCATTTTGTTGGATAGGGCCCAGTGATCAAGTCTGTCAATATCCATCTGCATC
>JANHFL010001948.1:0-23603 GCA_032468155.1 Oxyrhabdium leporinum | reverse complement strand
CAGGGGGATGCAGCGCCGGGTGGGAACCGAAGCAAGCGGCTGCAGCAGGCAAGCTCCGGGGACCATGGGGGGCAGCTAGCTAGGCCACACGGGGACGCAGCGCCGGGTGGGAAGGGACAGGGAGGCAAGCGGCAACAGTGGCTTACTTACGCAGGCAGGCAGATCAGGAAGATCAGGAGCAGTTGGGCCTCAGGCAAATCCTTGTGGGAAGGCAGGCAGAGACACTGGGGTGGGGTGAGCAGTGGGAGGGGTGAACAGTGAGCGGTGAGGGGCAGGGCCAGCCGGAGGTGATATTTGCCGGTTCTCCGAACCAATCAAAATTTTCCCTACTGGTTCCCCTAAACCGGTGCGAATCGGCTAGATTTCACCTCTGCTCATACCTTCATTCGACATACAGAAGCTGACCAGAGAGCAGTTCAGCCTTATTGCAACAAAAGAACATCCTCCATCAGGAAATTATAGTCATGGGTGAAATCTAAAAAACATCAGTTTGGGAAAATTGGGAGCATCAGAATGCAGGGAGTACTTGCAAAGCATGACACAAAGGTCACTCGGAATCCTCCCCATCTTTTTACTTCTCCAGATGCCTCTCTGCAAATTCAAGAATTGAAAAAAAGCAATGACAACAAAGTCAAAATTTCTTGACCAGGTGAGTTTCAGAGGATGACATCAAGGAACAGTACAAACTTGGTCTAATTTATTCACTTTACATTGCATAGAAAGAAAAGCAGTTTTTAAAAACTTTATTAAATCCACATTGAGTAAAAGGAAAACAACTAATAACTCACCATAAGGTTCTGAATCCATGTTTTATAAAATAAATATTTTTAAAGCATAGCAAGCTATACAATATTATAGCACACAAATTTATAGCCTGGACTGATTTACAATAAAACAATATATTAAAAAAATCCTGTACCAACTATTATTTCAAATTAGTTTGCTTTAATCTTAAATCATCTGTACCTTTTTTTTATCCTCCAATGTCTGTTTTTGAAGGTTATTTATTGGCAGCACCAAATATTCTGGACTTTTGCAGTAAATTAATGAATATCAAACTCAAGGGTGTATATGTAAATCCATCATTACACAAGATGGTTGATTCAGACTTTCCTGCTTCCATTAAACTGATTACTTTCTTATGCCCAACCTTGGGTATGTCAGTCATTCTGTGGACCATTTTTTAATCCTCCCAGCTGTTTAGAAATTGTTGTTTCCATTTCTAATTCCCACCATCCCAGTACAGGAAAAAAAATATGCAGATGAAAATGGAAATCATAATAAAGATGCCTAAAGTGGTCTTGTTTTTAAAGTACTTGCTCAGCAGGGCTGTGCAAAGCACTACTTGTTTTTATCTCTAAAGATAATTCAGAGTATACAGGGTCACCAAAAGGACCTGTCTTTAACACCCTAAAGCAGCCGTCTGTTTACTTGATTTTGCAGATTTTCCCTACTCTTCAACTTCATATTAGTCACAGATATTAAAATAATAATAGCAATAATGGAAGGACTCAATAGGTGGACAAAAATACCAGATCCAATCTGAATATCTTTCTGTCTGACAATCCATAATCCTCCATTAAGTAGCCTGGATAGTTGGGTATAATGATCTTGGGAAAATAGGTTGGTTCTAAATAAATTGGGTATATATGAGGCTAAAACAAATATCCTCTAGGTTGGTTGGCCCATTTAACTGGGTTTTACTGTTCACATGACATATTCCTCTTTCCCATGACCCAGTTATGTAAATGGAGCTGTTAAATAGGTCAAAACATGTTGGAACCATTAATGATGAGGTCAAGCAGGAATATTAAAAATATGTCTGTAGTTAGCTATAAATACTGTAAACAGCTGGGGTCTTCCTTGTTTTTCAAATATTGATCAGAGGTCTTTCTTTTATACATTATATAATAATTCTAGAGAAACATTATTTTCAAACATCCCATTGATAGCATGATGAGGTTTTAGAAATGAATATTGTTCAAATCACAGTCATCTGGAGAATAATATATTTTAGATTGTTTTAAAAATAGTTTTCAGTTCATCATAATTTACACTATGTTTTGCTGTTGAAGTATGGAATATTTAATTGAAATATTAAAGTATATTTAAAGTTTCATAAATGTAATTAACATTTCTTGGGTAACATTGTCTTGCTAGCTAGTATGCCATGGATGAAGCCAGCATGAATTCATAACTATATCTATCGAGAGTTATGAGAATCTCAAATCTGAAAACATGCTTGCCTGAAGAACCAGTAACAATATATTTAATACCATTTGTCTTTTCCTGGCATCAGTTGTGCTATGTATTTCAATTCTCTGAAATAATTGGCAAACAATCTTCCTTTCAACTTTTTTTGAACACTGTTGTTAGTGTGGAGAGGTCATCTTCCTTCTGTGATTCATGCAATATTTAAAATGGCATTTATTGTTTTCAGTGTTTGAAATTTGTTCTTTCCAATATCCTACACTAGTATATTTCTCATGGCACTGAATGTTAAAAATTGATAAAAGCTGTTAGTCTGTTCAGTATATATACTGTATATATTATTAACTTTTATATGCAAACTCTGGGCTTTTGGAAAAACCCGAAGACTTTTAGCCGAAGACTTTTTTTTTAAAGACATGGAACCTATTTAGCAGTAGCCTAAACTAAAAGTATAATTTACACAGCTTTAATTGTCTAGCTACCTGGTGGAAGTATAGTTAATAATCAATGTCAAAAACTATAGTCAATAGACAATGAAGAAAAGTTCTGATATAATAAATACAGAATATTACTTAACAGACAGCTTATACTGACATTGCTTAAAATGGCCCCTGCTTCTTGTAATCCTTTAAGATTAATGAAGGAACAGAACATTTTCTTCATATACTTGTTAGCTGGGATAAGGATTGATAGATCTCCATATGTAACTACTCTCACTAAATGTATATGTCGATATAAAGCTAATAGGCTTTTGCGGAATTCAGATAGTAGTTACTTGTATATTAAGTGGGAAGCTAGATAAAAGCGTTAAGCTTTCAAAACCCCTTTTTGATGACTAAACATTTAAGTATGAAACACTAATAACTTACTTTACTGAATTGCTTCTGTCTGTTCCTCAGTAGCAGGGGGTTTTTTTTTGTTCCCATCCTATAATTAGGGTCATTTTAAGAATGTTGGGATTTGTGGGTTTGACTGTGGAGTTTGTCAACTTTCCCACATGTGATTTTTTAAAATGTCCTTGAAAAGGGGGTCATTGATTTGCCTTTCCTTGTCTCTTCTTGTTAAATATTATATTAAAAAAGAAAGAAACTGCTTTTAAATTTAAAAAGATATCTTGCAGAATCAGTAGCTACAGAAGATAGGTGGTAGCATTCTGATAATTTGGTGTTTCATAAATGATTATGAAATTACAAAAAGCCATTTTGTAAATCAGGCAATTTTCAAAGTGTCCAATTATGCCCATCAAAACCCCTAAAAATTGATAATAGAAGTTATAAGATCCAATTAATAAACAAGAAGGGCTCTGGCTCATGGGAATTCTTGGAAAGTAAAAATAGTGGGTGGGTGGAGCCTGGGGTCTTAGCTAGGAAGATGTTTTGAAAAAATAACACAGTGAAACAGGGTGGTAGAGAACATTGATGGCGGGGAGAATGGGTGCAGGGGAAGAGGTATACATAGTGATGGAAAGCAGCCTCCCCTTTTCAATTTCTAATAAATTAGACTATTGTTAATTGATCATTCATACTATGTTAGTCACTTTATGAGATGTCCTAGTTGTTCCAATGAGGTTACTTATATATTATTCAACCTTATGGAGATCATGCTATTAGCAATTGAGACAATTGAGATGCTTGGCTCATTAGAAAAAGGACACAAACATAAAGAACTTGAATTTATTGCTTAATGGTATGGATCCAGAATTAAAAGGCTCATTGATGTTAACACTACTATAATTAGTTATAAGCACGATATGGCTACATCCCAATTAAACTGATTCATTACTCTCCTTTTTTAAAACAAAAGATTAAAAGGTCCAGGGAGCCTTATCAGTATCAAGTTCAATTTTAATTCACAACTTTCATGTTGATGATCATGAATATCACATTGGTCACCAGAACTATTGGATTACCGGTAAATGTTGAGCCCACTACAAATATTTTAAGCAAGACAGTTTTGCCTAATTAAAACTGAATAACCAAAAAGCCTGGATAGTGATTGATAGCGCAATGCACAATTTGCCATTTGCCATGTTCAGATATGCTACCTGTATGTGTTAGAATAGAATAGAATAGAATAGAATTCTTTATTGGCCAAGTGTGATTGGACACACAAGGAATTTGTGTAAGGACACAAGTGTGTAGGAAGCTGGGTTGATATATTCTACCCATGCTAACTGGCCCTCCATGTGCTGACTCCATTCCTTCCACACTTATCCTTCATGCATTCAGAGCGGTGGTCTGAAGAAAGATTCTATTGTATTCAGTTGAGAATGCAGGATTCCCAGCCTTTTAAGTAATCTAACTAAATGTGCTTAGAAGGCTCCTTTGGATTATTGCTCTGAATGTACAGAGATTGGGATTGCATCAGAATGAATGGACACAGAAGATTAATGGGAGATGGATTATCATGCACACCTACATGATTTGTTGCCTCATACATTTAAATTTAATGTTTGCATAGACTTGCTTTGTCCTCTGGTTCAACCCAGCATCACTCCTTGCTGTTCCCATTTCCTAATCATGTGGCTTCATTACAAAAAATAGAAATGACTTCATAAAGAAGAAGTGAGCAACAGAGTTATTAAAGAAACCAAAAAGTGTTGGAGATGAAATGGCATACTTTGGGAAATCCATCACCTTCTTTGTCAATTAAATTTATATGACAAATGGAAAGTCATACTTTTCTCCTATAGAGTATATCAAGCTAAATAAAACCACAAATTTAGCTATTTTTTTTAAAAAAATAAATGTTAATTTATTGTCCTGTATTTTCTGCTTAGCAGCTTCCTCTGGACTTGCCTTCAGCTGTGGTGGAAAACTACCCTTACATTCCTTACATCTGGACAAAGTGCGTTTATAATGCAGTCAAGTGTGAGTATTCACCTTTGAATACCATTGGCACAATATGCTGTTAGCCTTTAACAAGAATGTACTTCAAGGCACTGCTGGCATTAAACAGCTCACGACAAACCAATAAAGCAAAAAATTATATATGATCTAGCTCCGCAATAGGTCACAGCATGGAATGTACAATGAGGATCTTTGTTCCCCAAAGCCACTTTGTTCAACTCAGGGTTGTCAACGAGGGGTGGTCAAAGCAATCAAAATGGCAGCCATTAATGGTGCAGTAAAAACTCCACCTATGTGTGTCACACCTAAGGAAGCAGAGCTTCAATCATGCCTTCATGACTGTCATCTTGCATTTATGATCATAATCGGCAGATAATCCTGATTCCACTAATTTGGGGAACTGTCACATTGCCTCTACTTGTACACTTACCTTTGCACAGAATGTTTAGTAGAGCAGGTAGTACAGGGTGGGGAAGGAAATCTGCAATTATAAAAATTCTTGGCAAAGAATAAGTTTGCATACTTATGCTTTGAAGGAGGAAAAATAACTAAATTGGCTATAAATAAATAATCCTACTGTCCTGGTGACATTTGCTGGGAATATTAATATGACATATTGTTTTAAAGGAAGAAGGCAAACAGAACGGCCAAGGTATAAAACACATTTTATCAAAATCTTTCAGGCTTACTGCATCTTATCTAAATATAATATTACAGTTGTTATAACTTATTTCATTTGTATTTCAGATCAAAATGGATGTGAAGCATCAACATCTTTGGATGTCGCTTTAGTCTTTGGTATTTGGAATAAACACTTTCTTTTTTATTACTTACTTACAAATAATCCCAAAAAATATCATGTTGTCCTATACAAAACATAGGCAGTTCCAGCTGAAAAACTGCATTTAATACAAAATGAGAAACATAAAATATAGTTCTTATCAATTTTGATTGGATTGTTTCTAAAACCATTACATTTTTATAGACTCAAAGTTGTGTAGTAAACAGAAAAGGTTTAGCACCTTGATTCTAAATAATTTAATTGATGCAGGGACAAAGTTATTAGCATTAGAACTAGCAACTCTTAATAATGATGTTGGAATCCTTGTGGGCACATGGACAAACAATTGTTGTGCAGGTGTTTGTCCACAATGATATATGTTTTGATCATTTTGTTTGGATGTGCTTTCTATGGAGACACATTTGAAGTGTCAGCTACTGTAATGCAGAATGTGAATCCCAATTCCAAATGTGACAGCCAAAAAGAATAATATTAAATAAGTTCTAAATGGTTAAAACATCAAACTAGAAACTGGGAGAGTTTGAGTTCTGGTCCCATCTTTGTCACAAAGGCAGCTGGGTGATCTTTTGCCTGTCACTCTCTCTTAGTCCTAGGAAGAAGGCAATGGCAAAACTTTTCTGAAAATGTTGCCAAGAAAATAGTAGGAACTAGTCAAGGCAGACATCAGAAGTCAAAACTGACTCAAAGGCATGTACCCACCCATTCTCATCACCACAAAAAACCTGCACTGGTTCTTACTCGCTTCTCGAGTCCAACTATATTTTCAGGATATTCTTAGATTAAATTTTATATTGACTGAATTTCTTTCCCTTTATAAGAATTGCATTGCATGCCAATCTGCATTGATAAAACTTTTTTCAAAACTGCATCTTAAGATGTCCAAAGCAAGACTCTGATAAATTACATTTCAAATTGATTCTATGTAAAACAAGTTGGCCTTCTTTTCCATTAATGGTTAATATCTTTGAAGAATTACCTGTGGCAGTTCAGATTAGTGCAGGATGCAACAAGTATTGCTTAAGAAAAGAGAAGCAGTATGTGTCAATAATGGATTCCCAGTGAAAGAGTATTAGATTATTTTACCAAAAATCTAAAATATGAATAAGTCAGAAACAGAAGCAATTCAGATTAATCTAAATATTTTGTAAAGTACATGTATATTTAATGCATTCAAGTAAGGCAGTTTAATACATTTTACTTGCTCGTTTAAATGTTAATGTATCTAACATGACCAATATTCAATTTGCATTTTGTCTAATTTCTTTAAAATATTGGCATTTGATTTCACTAATTCCTGATACTGCCTTTAGCTTGCAGTCATTATTTGTTTATTAGCATGATCTTAATTTGACGAATTAAGACTATATATCTGCAATCTTGTAAGGTCTCCATCTCCAGTTCCTGCTGATAGTTATTTGGCAGTTAATGCATATATTACTTTGCCTATTACCAATCATCATTTAAATGTTGTCTGACTAGAAAGATTATGGGAGAAAAGTTGCACTGTTAGGGCTCTTAACATATTATTTATGGGCTAAGTCCTAGAGGTCAGGACAAGAAACAATGAGTGGAAACTAATCAAGGGGAGAAGCAACCTGGAATTAAGGAGAAACTTCCTAACAGTGAGGGTAATTAACCAGTGGAACAGCTTGCCTTCAGACATTGTGAGTGCTTCATCACTGGAGGTTTTTTAGAAGAGACTGGACAGTCACTTGTCTGAAATGGTATAGGATCTCCTGCTTGAGCAGGGGGCTGGACTAGAAGACCTCAAGGTCCCTTCCAGCTCTATTCTGATTCTGATTCAGTCAAGGAAAGAAACAGACAACAATGCAGAAACCCTCACCAATGTCATCCAAAATCACCTTAATAACCTTTAATAGCAAAACAAGCTGTAGAGAGCGAGCAAAATGGTTGAATTGTATGTAAGATTTTGATATTCTCCCACATTTTTGATTATATTTATCATTTTAATGATTTTGTTTAAATTGTTCTTGCTTGAATTATGCATGCAGTCCAGAGTTGCATATGTGAAATAGATGGCTATATAAATGTAGTAAAATAAAATAAATAAAATAAAATATGCTCCAATATTTGCCTGCATTTTTTTAAATCTAAAGCAAGTGCTTAGATAAGAAAATTGCAGAAAAAATATTGCATAGAACTATTGCATATTACAACCTTGAAGCTTCGGGGAGCTTCACACTATACATTCTTTATTATAGCTAGTATTGATAGGCTCAAGTTACATAATTCTCCTGTGAAATCAACACTGAAGATTGTACCAATGAGTCAGTTGTTTCCAAAGTAAGAAGAGATTGCCTAGCATTGTGTTGGTCAAAGCCTGCTGTATTATTGTTCAGCTGATACTCCAATCTTGCAGTAGGTTTTGGAGGGCTGTGAGAAATTAATGTAAGAGTCCGGAACGCTACATGTTGTCCAAGAGCCTCAGGCTGAAGACATTTGAGTTAATTGATCATCATTAGTTCATTTTCATGTACTAATGCCCGAATAAGTACCCAAATAAGCTGTAGAGCTTGAGAAAGTTAGGTGATCTCCTCTTCCCTCTCCTTCCCTTTCTCACCGTCAGTCTGACCTTAGCAGGACATCCTTCCGCTGGTGTCCTTTCTAAAGTCCAGATTTGACCAGAGGGTATTTTCTTCTTTTTTCTATCATTAACGTAGAATGGGAACAATTACTTCTGGAAATGAAAGAGGACATAATAGCTACGCATGGAAGATCAAGATGTTCCTTTAAGTGCCAGCAGTATTTTATGTCTGCAAAGAACAATATGCCTTGGTAATAATAATGAAAATTTAGTGAGATGTTAGAGTTCGGCAAATTTTTATATCTAGCGTTATTCTCTGTTTTTGTTTCTTTGTGTGTGTGCAGATTGTTTAGTATTTTCAGAATTCTGTCCTCCATCAGTTCTGGAGCAGCTGAATAGTGAGAAATTTATGAAAGACTGAAGGCGTGCTTCTTTGCACTATGGATAAATGAAGTAGGAAATTTACTGCTATAAAATATAGTGCTAGCTATCAATCTGGATGGGTACAAAAGAGGAATATGCAAGATCACTGAAGATAAAATTAGTAGTGGTTTTCATTAAGATGTGTCAATCAGACTAAGCCAAACACTGCACCCCCAAGGTGAGCAATTTGCCTTAAATAAGACTGGATGAGTCAGAACTTCAAGCATCACTGAAACCTATCCTAATATGTAAAATTGCTATGTCGGATAATAGAGTACTATATGAAAAAATATATTTATTATTTATTATTACCACATATTTTATGTTGTTTAATATTAAGTGATTAGATACATTGAGTTGGCCTGATACCTTAGCAATCATTCCATATCCCTTATAAATGTAAATGAATGAAAGAAATACAATTTCTATATTCTATATAAAACCCAATTATTCAACCCAAAAAGCCATGCCTTGCTGAGAATATTACATAGCCAATGACTATAATCATTGCATGTTAACTCAGTCTTTAAAGCTATTTTTAATATACTTCTATGGCTGGGAGGAGATGAAATCTCTTGGAAATCACCACATCTCTCTCTCTCTTTTTCCTAAGAAAAATGGACCTCTTGCTGAATTTTCAAACATACAATGTGGAAAGGATAATTGCTAAAGAAGATGATACCTTTGCTTGCTCTTTTTGTGCTCATTGCTTTCTATCAACATATAGGCTATCTAAAATCACACACACACACACACACACACACACACACACACACACACACACACACACACACATACACACACACCCCATTCAAACTATTTAGAGATCTCCCAGGCAAAAATGTCAAAAACATTTGCAAAAGCAAATGTCTCTTTTAAGACAGAACAACAGATAAAACAACTCAAAATGGTTTGAATTTTTCTCATCAAATACTAAGTAGTAATTATGGAGCTAGGTGGGTAGCTGGGTGGTTTATCATCCAAGTATAGTTTAAAGCAGAGATGTACTTTTCACTTAATGAAATAAATCATAATTAACTAGCAAAACAATTTTGAAACCTATTCTGTTCAGTTTGGCATAAAATTATTTAAAATACTCCTAATTTTTTTTAAAAAAACAAAATTGTAGCAAGGATATGTCATTAAAACCTTAGTAACATATACTGATTTAAAATTTGGACCTAATTATAGGTTTTTCTGTGATGATTGTGCCCAGCAACTGAACAAGATCATCATGATCCTCTGGTTCCTCTGTGACCTTTGTTTTTTTTAAAACCTTAAACGAGTCATGACAAAACAAAGAAAACATGATGCTAAATAGACCACTGTAAAACTGTGTGAATTGTTAGCTGTAGTGTAATTCCTATATTGATCCAAACTAAAATTTTAAAATAAGTTTGTGTCAAGTTTAGAAGACCATCAACAGTTTACATATGGAGAAGGAGAAGCCAGCTAAAGTCTTCTGAGCAGTGATAGAAACTGCTATAATCTGTGTAGTTTCATTCAATCCCATTTCTTTATGTTGAGGCATATGGACACCATGAGCTAAATGTCCATCTAGAATTTACCATTTTCATTTTCCCATAATGGATCTGGAGCCTTAAAAGGTTATCATAGTGGAAATTTTTTTGGGTGGGTGGGTGAGGGGGGGCGAGAACCAGTACCTGGATTACACAACCAGGTGCTCTCCAGATGTAAGAACTTTAACTCCCAGATTTTCTCAGCCAGTGGGGCTATTCTGAGACTTCTGAAAATTTAGGAAAGGTAATTTATGCAAGAAAAAAAATAAAAACATTGACAACTTTTGCTTGGAAAAAAGGATGATGAAAGGGGGATATGGCTGCAATGCATACAGGTAGTCCTCGACTTACAACAATTCACTTAGTGACCTTTTGAACTTACGATTTAACATTTTTTTATTGAGTTATAAGATGAATTAAGATACAAAATACGAAAGTAAATACGATAGCAGTGGGAAGAAGGGGAGCAAGTGAGGAAGGGTTAGGAAAAATAAAAAGGAGCTTTGACTACTGACTCTCTCTGTTGCAGTAAAATAAGGCATTAACATCAAACCATAACTTTTTGGTTTTTTTCATAATAATATACTAGAAATTAGCCATTTCTATAAGGACCTATCAATTTAATCGGTAAAACCCAAAATCAAAGTTTCATTGACCTTTTGAAGTTACAATGACTTATGACCCCTTTTCACACTTATGACCGTTGCAGAATCCCCATGGTCATATGATTTGCATTCAAATGCTTGACAACAGACTGACATTTATGACGGTTGCAGAGTCCTGGAGTGCTGTAATCCCCTTTTGTGACCTTCTGATCAGCCAAGTCAATGGGGAAACCAGACACACTTAACAACCATGTTACTAATTTAAGAACTGCAGGGATTCACTTAACAAATGTGGTGAGGAAAGTTGTAAAATGGGGCAAAACGTAACAAATTTCTCACTTCACAACATAAATGTTTCTCATTCATTTTGTCTCAAACCCCCACCAGCTGATGGAAAATATATTTTCAGCCATGGTAAATTTAAAGTCTCCCCTCCCACCCACCCCCAAAAGGCATAGAAATAGAACATGTTATTATCTGTGCATGAAGAAAAATACAGAAGAAGAGGGGATCCCTGCGGGGATCTTTCTTGATTTGATTGAAAAGCTGATTGTATGAATAAACTAGAATTCAAGAGAAGCATAATGTACTTTTGTTTCAGCTTGAAATAGATTTCTGGGAGCACCAATACACCATTTTCCAATTCCTATATCAAGTGGAACCTTTGAAAAGAGGTAATGTTACTGTAGGTCAAAGGTTTCTTGCAGAAAATCCAGACAAATAGATTACCTTATATACATTATTTAAATGTTCAGGTGGCTGATTACTTCATAAATAACAGATGAACACTCCAGGTTTGGTATGGAGTACACTATGCTTTTTATTATTAATGCTTGTAGTAGAAATGATAAATGGTAGTGTGGGAAAAAAACCTCAGATATACTTCAGTGATTAAATAAACAAAATATGACCAAAAATTAAAAAGTAATTAAAAAGAAAAAAGAACAATATACTATATACAATATACTATCCAAGGTATCAATATGAAATTAATCTGTGTCTTAAGTGTAACATTAAATTTAGATCATATAGAACAGGAATGTCAAGCACATGTCATCCTGGCTGCATCACATGAAGTATTGGGACTTTTTCCCCCTTTGCTAAACCGGGTGTGGGCGTGGCCACCACGGGCCAGGAGTTTGACAGCCCTGATATAGAAACATTTAGATTCATCTTCTCATTTTTAAAATACGAAGAGGTTTTTTTCCCAAAAATAGATAAAGTCTGATTTTAGACTCATACTTTAAATTCAGGAGAATATATATATATTAGTATGTATAAATTATCTTGTTTGCTGTACCCCAGTAAGATAGAGCTATACCTTTTTATAAGTTGACAAATACCATGTTCTAGGAATATAAATTTTCTCAGTCCCCTTTCATAATCTCAGCATGCTCAGCAATTCAATTCAGCATAATTACCAATAAGTCTTTAATTGTATCATCAAGGGAAGATCATTGTTCTTAACTTGAGTTCAATAGTAGACATATCCCTGACTTCACAAATTGTGTTATTGCTATCAATATGCAATAAGCAGATATATAAATTTGATAGATAAATAAATATATTTGGTGGTTAGTGTGATGTGAAAACAGGTGGCTAAATGCCCCCAACTTGTTTTAGGGCAGTAATCTGCATGCTAAAACCATATACACTAAGTATGTATATATTGGTCTACTGATTGTTGTGATTTTCTAGTTCATTAGTGATTATACAATCTATAAGTAAACAATCACTGTTGAACTCCAAACCTTTGAAAGAACCCCCCAAAGTTGACTGTCTCCATTCCTTCCTTGATATGACATCATTGACAAAATTCCGTGTGTCCTTAGAAGTCAAATAAAAAGTGTAGCCCTTGCTGCAAGAACGATGTTCCTAATTTTGCAAATACCTTATTATTTAAACCTGCTTTCCTAACCAGACGTAGTTTCATAAGTTAATTTCATTAATTAAATGTTAGTGACTATCAATCAATGGTTACTTGCTTAATTTTTCTCCATCAGTGACCTATAGTTTTGCTAAGAACTATTCTTTAATTTCCTTGGTTTTATCCATTCATCTGATCAATTTTTTTTCTTGTCTTTGGCTGCTTTCAACCAAGCTTCGATTGCACCATTTGTGTCCACCATTTCAACTTTCTTGATCATACTGTGTGGACATTCCTTCTTTCTATTACAGTTATTTGAACCCTGCATACCTGGACACACATATAAAAGGAAAACATGAATATAGAAACAATTCTTGTGCCCGTTCATAGTTTTTACATTTCTGTAAACGTAGAGACTGTGATTCCCATCAGTCTTTCATTTCAGGCTGCTTATTCTCGCGGTTTCAAGCTATGAAGTGCATGGCTATATCTCCTCCCCGCCAGCTTATTCTTCACACCTTGGATAGCAATTAAAATGAGATACGGAGTTGTCCTCCCAGAGTAATTAAAGAGATGTTCAATGGCTATGTTTCAACAGTATTTCTAATGGATTATCTATTGTTAACCCATCCTACTTGTTTAATTAGTGGTAGGTAATCAATCAGAAAAATACTTCATAAGTATAGCTATTGAGCATCCATGGCTATATACTGTGCGTTACTGAGAACACAGTATAAATATCTTTGTGAACCCAATAAACACACAAGCCAATTTAAGGCAGTTCCCTGTGTTAAATAAAAGTTCCCTGCTATGGTATAACTATCAAATGCCATTGTTTGCATTAGAATTTTGGATCTGTGGGTTTCTTTATGCTTAGACCAGCAATTTAATGCACAAGACTTTTGCTATCTTTTTTTCTTTTTCGTGAATGTTTTGTGCAACTCTAGCACCATAAGGTTGACTAAATCTGCCACACTATCTGCTTCACAGCAGTGGATGAAAGCTACCTAATGGCAAACAATCCTATATATTTCTGAATGGAATATGTACAGTTACTGCTGATAGCAAGAGGAAACTGCAGCCTTCCCGAATGAAAAAGCTGCATTGCATGTGAGATAACAGACCACTAGATGGCGTCTTTAGAGAAGCTTCACATTATCCCCCTGCTCCCATCCACCATTCATAGAATGCCAGCCTAGCAGGCTTAGCCTGTAAAGGAAAACATCAATGGGCAAGGCAGATGGTGCGGATACAAAATATGATATCGGTGACACTACTGGAAGATGCAAACCTGGGTGTTTGCCTTCTACTGTACTGATGCTTTGAAATTTCAGACTGTCTTCATCTCTTTGCTAGATGTAAATAATATAATCCTAGAAGCTTGGTTTTTGTTTTGTTTTTTTAAGAAAATGAGGGACTTTGACACTTAATTAATAAAAGCAATGTATGTTATAGTTTTGTAACTCCTCCACTTCATTACATAGAAACTAAAGGCCTGGGGATATATTTTAGTAAATAGAACTGCCAGAAATACAGGACGTATCTTGTGATATTAGCCAGAAATTGATGTTGTTTTCCTTGCTGTTGGATGTGCATAGTATATCTACATTCTCAAAACAGAGCTTGTGTGTTTTGCTGCTACAATATTAATGTTACATTGCTATAGAAGAAAGCAGATATCAACTTATACAGGATTCACTCTATTATGGCAGCGCAAATGGCTCAATAATTAAGAAGCTGGGCTTGTCGGCAGGAAAGCCAGAAGCCCAGGTTAGAGACCTGAGCTCCACACAACAGGGTAAGCTCCTGGGCTCGCCCCAATTCTGCCAACCTAGACGTTCAAAAGCATACAAATTCAAGTAGATAAGTAGGTACCACTTCGGTGGGAAGATAACAATGCTCCATGACATCATGCTCACCACATGACACTGAAATGGAGATAAGCACCATCCCCTATAGTTGGTAATGACTAGCGGAGAAAAATCCACATCTTCTTTTCACTCTATTAAAGCTTTCTGCAAGGTATATAGTAGATTGCTATTAAATTAGAGAAGTGTCAAATGAGACAGTATCCTGCAGCACTACCTAAGGTCTATTCTGAGCTATACCTGGTAGACTGTAAAGTTCATTTCATTGTGAAGTTGCCTAACTTTGGTAAAGCTATTCTACCTCTGCCATCTGAACACCAACTTCCTTCTAAAAGTTTCTACAGCCTAATTCTGCCTTTAGCAAAATTGGGTCACTATATTTTTCAATTGCAACCCCTCCCCATACCTGCAACTGCATCTGTAGGAGGGATAGCACCTGCAGAGACTGAAAAAAGCAATACTATGATGTCACTTGCATTTTTCAAAGTGGTGAAGCTCGACACCTCTTTTATTATTGTGACGATAATGGAAAAGTCATATTGGTGTTGCTGCATAGCTGGGAATGCTATAAATTATGGTCCAATGTTTCTGGAGATCACCCGATTAGCAGACACTAGCTTGTTCCAATAATCACCAACCTCAATCAAAATGAGCTTGCCACACATCTCTGGCTTTTATGCTGCTGGTTGTAAAAGCAGAAGCAGGGCTTCAAAAGCCAATTCCTACTTCTTATTCACAGTGCTGAAATGATGTATGTTCTGCTTATTTCTTGGGCACCAGAAAACATTTCTTGTCTCGCAGACTTCATTGTGCTAGCTCTTTTAAAAGGGAATATTCACAATGTGCTTTTCTAGAAAATCTTACCCTATATGATGAAGAAATATCCAGTAAGATTTAGGGTGAAAACATCATAACTTTTAAATGTAGCTTGGGAGATGATTGAAAAGAATTAAAAAGAAAATAAAAACCCTTTCACAAAAATGCTAGCTACTAGGATTTGTTACAACTAATTTGGAACACTGAGTCCTTTTCTTTTTTCAGAAAAGAATTTAAACTTTCATGTTTTGAGAAATAGCTGAAACTGCTGCTACAGAAGTAGCTGTTGACCTGCCACATGAAACTAGAATTTATGTAAAAAGCTCCAGCCGTTTCACAGAATTTGAAAGTTCAATATTGCTCCTAGAGAAGAAACTCAGTGTTCCCAAACGTACGGAGCTGTCTTCAGTTTCAGTTGTTGGCACTTCACCACTCTTTCTGGTGTCTGCATCTTACCCCTTTTTATTTATATATTATTTGTGCTGTATTATCATAAACCCACTGTTAGTTTTATGGGCTTAATGTATGTTGATCTTATATCAGCTATGGCTTGTTATTTTCCTTGAGTAAACCCTTGGTATAGAGATGTGAGCCATATATCATCCATTCTGTGTGAGCCAACCTTTCAGAACTTGGGATTCTGCATATATAGAAACCAATGACTGAGAATTCTCCTATACAGTTCTGTTCAATCTGCTAGCCAAACAAATGACTGATGCCATTCAGGCTTTTGCAGTAAAGTAAGCATCAACATAATGCTGCCACATATCTACTTATGGGATTTACTCATGGTGAACAAGTGAAACGGTCTAATGAGAAAGATCAATGTAATTTGGATCAAGCTAATCTGAAATCAAGTGAAGTCTGATCATGCCTCTAGAAGTCTTTCCAAGAAGTTGAAAATATAAAGGGAACTAGCTCTCCTGCTTCTGAGTCAGCTGTCAGAGTTATCGACGAAGGGATCCTTGGTGCTCTCTGAGTTTGTTTGTTTTCTTGCAGATGTTTCATTACCCAAACAAGGTAACAGCATCACTAGCACTGATGTTGTTATCTAGTCTGGGTAATGAAACGTCGGCAAGAAAACAAGCAAACTCAGAAAGCACCAAAGACCCCTTATTTCAATTCTGAACCGCAAATATTCTTTATTGATTTATAGATTGACTGATACTTGATAAGGAGGGAAACAAAGCATATTGACAAAGTGTCAGAGTATTGGCTAAGCTACATTTCAATGGGGGAAAGGGGATTTTAGGGGATTGGATAAATTGGAAATCTATGCCTCCATAAATCCTAAATTGTTGAGAATGCCTTGGTTACATTTAAGCTATTCCACTATAGTTTCTCTTCAGAGCTTCCATGTGAACTTTTTTCATATAAAATGATAACTGATGTTGACTTGCAAAGCATCCCTGGCCTGCTCACGAGTGGTCATAGGCAAGGGGGATGAGAAAGAGAACTTCGCAGCTGCATCAAGAAGCTGGAATCTCAGTCAAAACAAGGCACATTCCAACCAATATGCTGAGGTCATCTCCACGGAAACCCACAGTGGCCGGAGAGAGTGACTTTTACAACCTGCGAAATTGCTTCATTGGGGAATGTGACTGATGACACATATTGGGGGGGGGGTAGGGGGAAACAGGGTCAAAGGCAAAGCGTGAATTAACTGAGGTCAGAGTTGGCTCCACCTGGTCCGTGCCAACATGAAGCTCCTAATAAATAACTGGATTTCTTCTGAAGCTTGGCTTGAGACTCATGTTTTAATTAGGGCATCTGTCAGAACCCCGATGACACACATTTCATTGTGCATACTTAAATATATCTATGATATCATCTTCATGTAAAGCATTCAGAATTATTGTGTCAATCCTGTAACTGTATAGTAAATAACACTATCTGTATGCAAAAGACAAGAAAAAAGTATCAACAGGTTCTGGGAAGTTCTAACCTTTGCAAAGTACAAAATTCTAGAACCTTTAGGAGAGAAAAATGCTTAAGAAAAGGACTCTACCCAAACCCAAAAAAATCTAATAATAACAACAATAAATCAATAAAGGTAGATCAGGTCCAGGGCCCATAGAATTTTGATGGGTGGGGATCAGATAGATAATTGGGATGAATCATAATGATAAGGCAATATTATAAAGGGAGAGTAGCTGTTTAGAACTTTGAAAGAACAACTTAGCCTTGCCTAGACCATTCGCATGTATCTAATGGATGAGAAGTGCCTTGATTCTTTTACACCACATACAATATTCATGTGGAAGATCTGAAGAGGAGCTATGTTTGAGTGGTTTGAATATAACGACAGCATAAGACCCTTCTTAATTAGGATAGATTTCTCTTTCAGTCTCACCCTTGAAGAGTGAAAGTTGGATGTGAATAACAGTGAATATTCTCAGTGATAAGTAAATGATAACACTGAATATTCTCTTCTTACTTTAAAGCCCACCATATCTATATAGCTGATAGCAAAGTCTGGCAGATGAGCCAAAATTTGTTTTTTTTTTGTTTAATGACAGCGGGCAGCAAGAGAAGGATGAGGGAATGACTTGAATGCCTGGTGTGAGTTATGGCTGGATGGAGAGTGCAAGTAGCTGATCAGTAAGTGTTCTTCCTCCATAAAGTGAGGGAGCCCTTGGGGACATGCCAGGATGGGGAACAAGGGTGCAATTTTCCTTTTGGTTCATGTCTCCCTTTTTATTCTTCCCCAAGTAAAGCGACATGCAATTCTGAGGATCAGTCTAAGATAAGGAGGAGTCAGCTTCACTTGGGTCCCTCTTGAGAGTCATGAGGGGAGGGGAAACAGTGTATGTGGAAATAAGGAGCACCAAAAACATTATTTAGCCTAGGAAAATCGGTATCAATAAACTCAATACGATTCAGTATTAGTAAAAGTAAGCTATAGACAGCTGGTTTTGTTGGGGAAGGGATGGCAAGAAATGAACACATCCAGCCTATACATGCTTGCCAGGGAGTAAGAAGTGACAGTACCTGGCTACCACTGTTTGGATTTGGAAGCTAAGCATATTGGACCTGGTTGATTGTGCCAAGGAATACCAGAGCTGTGACTAGACTGAGAAATTGGGGGGGGGGGAACGACAAACAACCCAGAAGATGGCAATGACAAGTTACTTCCAAATTTCTGCCAACAACTTATATGGTTGTGTCCAAGTTGTAACGATGGATTGGGCTTGACTCATGGCCACATTTACCAATTTTAAAGCATGTAAAAGGTAGACTGGGAAGTAAAAAACAAATCTGGAATGATAGCTGTGCATCACTTGCATACCAGACAGTAAATTTGAAATTGGTACAGAATTGTTGAACTGATCTCCTGCTCTGAGTTTCTGCAGAATGGAAGCAGAATGGTGAATCTCATGAACTTTTATCAGATCCAAAACAGCTCTTTTATTCTTATGGTCTTCTTGCCTTGTCAGGACATGAATTGTATGATGTGAAATTGATCAAATAATTTTTACTGACTAATTTGTTTCTTGTCATGGGCTGTCATACTAGGAGAGCTAACTGGTGCATACTCCTTTTAAACATGATAACAATGTAAAGGCAATTATTAGCAGCAGTGCACATCTCTATTAAATGGTGTCTTGCTTCAGAGAAGAAGTGATAGCGATACAAATAGTGAAACCTGCTAGCTCTAATCATTATTTCTCATAGATTATTCAGTTTTTTTCTCCTGATATCCAGATTTTTTTGTACTTTAGTTCAATCCCTTCCTTTAAAAAAGATGTTTAGTTTGACCTCTGGCATAATACAGAATCATCCTTTCACAAAAATACACTTCTCGTGTACCCCTTTAAAGATTAACAGACTTGAGTGACAACACATCCAAAGCAAAAGAAAACATTCAATTATTGAAATTCAATCCTGTCTGAACTTTATGCTCTTGCAACTTCACTTTCGTCTTCACTGGATTCCTCCTTTCAGCTCTCCTCATTTTTATCTTCAAAAGCAGATTCATTTTGCATAAATCAGAAGGAAACTCAGGTGGACAGTGAAATGAATTTTCTTAGGAATCTTGTCTATCAAGGACTGTTGAGGGGAAACCCCCCCCCCCCCAGTATCCTGAGTTTATCACAGTAATTTGAATGACTCCATCATTGGGCTAAAGGCAAAAAGGGAAAAATATTGAAGCTTTCAGAAATCCAATTGGACTGAATTTCTCTGTTCATTGGCAGCAGAGACAGAAAAAAAATAAAATAATCCAGCCGCAACACATGCCAGTATCTAACCCAATGCACATCAGCTATTTAACATAATGGTTGGTGAAGTGTGTTGTTGGAAGACTTCTGTTAGGCATTTATAGTTAATTGCCTTGGCATCTTGTGGATGTTTCCAAAGGTCTTTTTTGTGCATCTTATCAGTTAAGATGTGTCACTTAAAGGCAAAACTTCAGAAATCATGCAGGAATTATTATAACATCTTCTGGATGGACAAGCAGAGAATAAATATCCCACATATCTATTTTTTTTGTCTAGACTTAAATATCTAATATTTACAGTTCTGTTTAGCTATTACGTTATCTAAAGTTTTCACCTTGTGAACACTTTCAATAAATCCTGTCCCCACTAATGTTGTTCGTATAGCATTGGTCTCTTATGATCTCAGCATTTTCTTGGCTTCCATGTGAACCAGAACTCAGATAATGCAGAATCCTGGCTCACAGAGAAGTCAAGATGCATGCACTGAAGTCACAAAGGCTTCTGTTCTGAAGACATCCTTGCTAAATAGGGTCATGTGATAAAGGCTGTAGATAACATAATGCCTGAATGGAAATATTGATTAACTTAATTATTGGACATGTAGAACTGTCATTCAACTAAGCCATATTTTCTTCTCTGCTTTAGATCACATGAATGCAGAAAATATCTTATTGTTAAAGCTTCAATACTCAATTTTATCTTTTTTTACCCTTAGTCATTTATAATTTTCTAAGATCAAATTCTTATTTACCTTTTTGTTATTTATTTCTTTTTCTCTAAATTCTTAAGCTTCTGCTTAAAACTTTCTTTCATTCAAGACTAAAAGCAGATTCACCTGGTGTTTTTAAATCTATCATTCTAAAAGTCTCTAATACCTTAAAAGTAGTTAGTGAGTAATCCCTGAAAGTAATTAGAATGTGAGCTTTGTGAGCTTAGTGTCCTTTAAAAGTTTTTGTTCTGATATGAACAAGATTGCTAATTCTATCATCTCCCAGTTCTCAAATCTGTGGAAAACAACTGTTTTGTGGTCTCCTTATAAGCAACAGCCATCCGGACCAAATGTGGGTGGTCTGGTCTGTTCTCCTTATTGAGAGACCTTCCAAGGAACAGTCTACTTACCAGTTCCTTGAACTTTGCTACAGTCATTAGTTCTGCTTTCACAGAGCCATCTTCAGTTTGCCAAGTCACACATACCAACCATTTTCAAGAAGAATATCAGAAACTATTTTGAATTCTGGAACCTCATTGGTAGAAAATAAGAAAAAAATATAGAATGAATTTAAAGAAGTTATTAAGAATGAATGTGAAAAGAGATTGCCAAAAATGAAGATGAAGAAAAAAAGCAAATTGGATGTCAGAACTAACCATGAAAACTGCAAAGAAGAGAAGCCAAAGCCAAGAGAAAGAAATCTCATGAAGGAACTTAATGAAATGTTTCAGAGAGCTGTTGGAAGAAATAAGAAGCAATATTACAACAACATCTGTAAAGACATTGAAAATGAAAACAGACATGGAAAACCAAGGAAAGTCATCCAAAATATCTCTGAATTCAGAAGGAGGTTTCAACCTTGAATTGGTATGCTAATAACTTATTCAAGGACATCAAACAAAGATGGAAGGAATATACAGTAATACTGAACAATGATTTCAACATCCAAAATACCTTAGAAGATATGCCCTACTTACAAGAACCTTTAACACTAGAAAATATAGTTACACTACTCTTGTCATTACCACGCCAGAAGGGTTTAGAATGTTGTGGAATATCCTCAGAGATATGGAAAATAATAGAAGAAGACACTAACCAAACTATGCCTGCAAAACTGGAAAACAACACAGTGGCCAATAGACTGGAAGAGGTAAAAAGCTCACAGCATTGCTATTTATATGCAGGTAAAGATTCTCATATGCCAACAGTGGCCATGATTGCAAAGAATATAAATCCTTCTATTGCCCACCATTCAGCCAGAACTGAAGAAGCTGCTTGGCTGAAAAGTGAGATGTCATCAAGGAAAAACAAAAAAAAGTCCAGTTGCTTCTTGAAAAAGCACTTTTGGAATTTACAAGTTATTGAATTCTCCTCTAGAAGGTACCTGAGCCTAAGATGAAATGTCCAACTTTTCCTCCCATTGTCTCCCATCAGACCTGCCCCTTTGCTTTATTCATATGACTCATAATATGATCAGTGCTAGCAGTGAGAAGAGAAAAAAAAAAAGGATTACTCCTACCTTCTTTATCTATCTAGCCAGCATGTTGTATTAGAGAATTGACTAGGAACCACTCCACACATTCTAATCATTATTGATAAAGGGAGTATGTAGTGCAATTCTGGGAAATAAAGTCCCTTTTTTGGGGGAGAGGGTGTTAAAATTGCTGAATCCATGTATCTTAGCTGTGGTGTAAAGAAGTATATAATGTACAGTAGCACCTTTCCACAATCATATGCAGGAACTATATTACTGACACTTAGATAAGAAAGCATATTTCAGTAAGCAGGAATATTTATGAAGTAGAATTAAGATGAAAAATATGACACGACTCTCATAAGAAAAAAAATCCTAAAATAATATCCTTTCTTATGACAATATTTCAAAAGTACTAAGAAATGGAATGAAAATATTGCTCTGTTCCAATTGAAAACAAGACGTATTATCTACAAGAAGTATTTGGTTTCCTAATACCTTTACTTTACTTAGCATATCAGATTATTCTATCACATACAGTAGATCATGCCCTGGTTCATATCCTTACTTTAATTAAGGACATTGCCAAATCTCACTGGCTACTTGATTTTATCCTGCTGCTTTTGTGATCCTTGATTGATGAGAATTGCCTCCTCGGCATCTCTGAACATATGGCAAACAGTAGGAGTAAAAATAAGAAGGGGAAGTTCATGTAATTTTTCAGCCCTCTAAATTTCTTGGCCCAATCTCTGTGAATAAGAATTTACTACTGCCATTTGTATCAGAATGTCAGAAACACAGTGCAATATCTACAACATTAGGAATGTTAAGAATACAATTAAATTCAAATATGGAATATGTTTCACAATCACTATAAGTTTGCTTTCTGTTTTGTTTGAAATTGAGCTAATATAGTATAATTCTCAGCTTCTTTGCCCACTACTATAAGAAAATGATTGATGTGCTCCAGAATGGCAACAAAGATAATATTAACCACAGAGTTCAATCCTCTGGCCAAGAAACTCCTTGGCAATATGCTTAAACTGAAATTAGTTGACTACACACTGTGTTTCAGACATTTCTGTCCAGTCTAATGCAATCACATTGTAACTATATTATTCATTCTTTGCCTTACTGGGATTCTGAAAGACTAAATCAAAGCCACATTCAAGAATTGTCCATAGATCATTGAGATATTAGCTTTCCTATGTTTATTTTCCTCATTATTTTATTTCAAAAACTATTTTTAGTTTACTTATGAAATGTTTTAGTATTTTCTGTCATAAAATTTCAATTGTGGTATAAGTTCCTGAAAAATATACAGTAATTATTTTTTTTGTTTTTTCATTGAAGTCTTTACACCATAGTTTAACTAAGGTCCTCTCCTATCTGTGAACCAGAAGGAAACTAATGTTGCATAATTTTTGCTATCTTCATTGTCAGGTTTGATTGACTTCTAGATTGTATCCAGTAGAATGAAAGTATGTTCACATCTGGTGTAGAAAAGTCTGCTTTCTCCATTCCCATTCTCTATGTTCAATAGGTGGTGGAAATACCACCTGCCAATCACATATTTTTGTTCTGTTAGATAGAGGTGGAGAAAGGTTTGACTGAGGTTTGACTCAGCCTTCCATCCTTCTGAGGTAGGTAAAATGAGGACCCGGATTGTGGGGGCAATATTCTGAGGTATATTG
>JANHFL010001947.1:148992-168968 GCA_032468155.1 Oxyrhabdium leporinum | reverse complement strand
ACCTTGAGCCTAGTGGGATTTGAACCGCTAGATTGAATCAGCAGAAGTGGCCTGCAGTTCAACACTCTAACCACTAAAAAGGCCAATTACAGTAAATAGATATTGGTAGAACAGGTAATAGATAAATTACATTTATTTTAGCTTTGGTCATACTTTGTTGTGTGAAGATGACTAAGCGTATGGTCCAATCTACCTGAGTCATCAAAACCTTATTATAACTTGTGAGGTATAAAGGTGTGTGTGTGTGTGTATGGGTACCTGCAACATAATACCCTAGAGTTAACAACTGTCAATAAGAAAAACAAAAAAGTCTGGATAGTGACCTTGGCAGTACCTGGAAATAGTAAAAAAGAACTTGAGATAATCACAAAATGCAAATACCTGAAAATAGAAGCAGAACAATACATTTAACACCATCAAACATCCACATCTACCTATCCTAGGTTGGGAAAGACTTGATAGGTAATGCCAAATTCGGTCTGAACATCTGCCTGATTGTGTGATGAACCATAATATTTCCGTTCCATGTAAGCAAAACAACAACGGAACAGTGGTACAATAAATATTTTTTAAATTATGATTTCTTCCTCTTGTTGAGCACAGAACATTCACAAACCGTACCACATACAGTCTCAAGTAATAATCCATTTTTATCACCTATGGATTTTAGAACCTCATTGTGTGAAGTTACCACTCTGGTTTGCGGAAGGATATGTATAATTTTGAATGTTCTACCACTCTCAAAGAAAAAAAAAAGGGGGGGGGAGTTTCCATGTCAGAGACCAGCATCTACCCCGCCTCCTTTTTATAGCTAATGTTCTCTTTTAAGAAAGAACTTGCAGTTCGAAATGGCTTATTCCATTCTGGTTGGACATCAAAAGTACTTAAATAAAAACTGCTCTGTTTCGGCTGAATCCTCAGAAAAAAAAGGATTACTAATAGCTCGGAGAAAGGCTGAGGAAGGCGAGAGATGCTTGAAAGAAAAAGAGTGCGGGCAAGAAAAAGAGAGCAAAGACGCCCACCTACGATGCCCAATGGTACCGTCCGAACGTTCCCCTCCCCGTTCCTTTCACGGGCTGCCGAAATACGTCATCCGATAGAACAGGAAAAAGGAGGGTGGAATTCCCGGCATGCCTCTTGGGTCCGTGCCCGGCCGATGGCTAAGATGGCGACTCCCATGCATCGTTTGATTGCTCGGAGACAAGCGTGAGTATGTGGAGAGCAAAGAAGGGCCTGGAGAGGGAAGCTACCACCCCGGGCTTCTCTAGAGAGGGGCGTTAAGCAAGCTGGAGGCAGTCCTGCGGGCGAAGGGCGGGGGGGAATCCAAACCACTTGCTCCCCAGCTGTTACGGGAGGACAGCGTTAAGAGGGAAGAATTGGGAAGACCTGTTTAAAAGGGCGAGAAATAGTTGCATGTGTGCAATTGGTCTTTTAAGGAGACTGGATTCGCGTGTACGGGTCGAGGGTGCAGGTGCTGAAGTACCTAGAACCCCGCTGCTTCTACTGGGGTCAGGGACTAGAGAGGTGCGAAAGATGTCCTAGCCCCCTTGATAGTAACCTCGGAAAGAGAGCCTCTTTTGGTCCATTGTGTGTTGCGGTATATTTCTCTCAGCATCGCTTGCTGTGGAAAAACCTGCAGAGTAAACGGTTTAATGGGTATCTGGGCAGTTCTGGTGGTCGTAACTTCTTGCCCTGTTTATTTTGCTTTGCTTGGTGGCGTGCACTTGCAAGTGCCGTCCTCCATAACTTTCTCACAAAATGTTACTTGTTCAAACATGGTTAGAAATAAAGTGTAGTTGTTTCCTGTGCAGCACTGCTTAAATGTTATGTACGATGTGATTCTACACAGTCTTAAATAGAATAGAATCAGTGGCCGAAGGTGTACAGTACTGAACTGAAATGTGGTTTGTTTGGTGTGTTTTAGTGTACTGTGTGAACCGGTCAAACTATGGTTTCATAAATTAATGCATGTCTTCTAATTAGCTCTTAATTTTGTGTTAACATTTTATAGCGAGCTTTCATTAATAGTTCTGTCACTCGGTGTTGTCTCTCTGTAAATCTAAATATTTTGTAATGCTGGAATTAGTTAAGAGGTTCTTAACTTCTTAGAATTAAATAAATGTTATGAAAGAGTCCTAAGTCTTCAACCCTGTCCCAATTATTTATATAACACACGCACACACACAAACATTTTCAGACTATATAATCTAATCTCATAATTTTTTGTATTCCTGTTAGCAATAATCAGAATTTGAAACTATGAAGCAGACAAAGGCAGCTGCTCTGGGACTGGATGACATTCATAACTTTAAGGAAGCAATAAACCATGATTAAATGAGCCACATAAAATGGGAGCCCAGAAGTTGTGTGTCTTAATTTTTTAAAATTGATCATCTTCTGTAAACATTGCTTGGATGTAAAGTCAAGGTGGTTTATCTTTTTGTAATAATATCACAGGATATTAATTTGCAGTAAGGTTTATATGTTCTTGAATAGACTGTTTGATTTATACATTCTCTCTGATGCTTTGCTGCATTTCATCTGAACTGGTCTTCAGACAATCTCTTGCCATTTTCCACTACCTCATCAGGAGAAGCTTATTGCAAATATATGGTGAAATTTCTGTGTAAATGTTTGGATGGCCCATTCAGATATTATCTAGGTTATAGCTGCATTTTAATTCCTCAATCCACACTTTTCAACCTACAGTTTAATGTTTAGGGCTTTTCTGGTTCTCTCACAGCTACTAAAGTACAATTTTCAACATTCTTCACCATCAGCTTTTTGAGACTCCTAAAAGATCGCCCTGTTAAGGGAGATAATCTCTTACCTTTAGTTCTGTATACAATCTTATTCTAATCCAGTTAATTGGAAAGATATGAATCTAATAAGTGAACAGCCCAGCCCATACGCTATATGTCTTTATAGGATTGAAAAAAATCTGCTAAATTGCTTTAATGAATGTATTAAGTACAACAAAATACTTTATTTAAAAACCTAGAACATTATTAAAGAACCAATTTTCCATAACCATACACCGAACAACAATGTTTAACAAAGTAATCAAATCAGTTTAGGTAGAAATAGAGTCTAAAGGATTTTAAGCATTCAATTTTCATTCTCACCCTTTCCTACTGTAATCTTTTTAGCAACATCCTATCTGTTCTGAAGTTTCAGTTCTGATCCTTATATCCTTATATTATTTCAATTCTATTTGTACTCTTTCAAGCAGCAAGTAATAATGGCCATTTCAGTTGTGGCAACTCTATACCTGAATATGACTGCATAAAGAACACAATACTTTTGCAAGAAAAATGATGATGTATTCATAAAATGCTCTTAAAATCATATGAATGAAATGCATTTAGTAACAACGAAAAAATTTCTGGTAGTATCGTGATGTAATTTAATTTAGTTTCCAACTGCATTTTTTTTTTGCAGTCTCCCAAACCCTAGTTTTGTATTATTTGGAATGGGAGTGGGGGCTTATTTAAGCCTTGCAGAGGCTAAACACATTAATTTTATCCCTGAAATTTGGTGTGGAGCTAGTTCGCCCCCTGCAGTGGATCCTGAATAAGAACAGGACCTCTAATACAAAATTTTCAGAACAAAAACTTTTTTAACTTGCCTCCTGATATCACATGAAAGTATCTAAGTGAAAAAGATTGTATCACAGCACAGCATAAATCTTCATCTAAATTATGCTGTTAATTCTGAAAAAGATAGCTAATATTGAGACTAAAAGGTGATTTTACGGACTAAGATAAAAATTAGATAAAAATTCCAAGGAAGCAAACATTGTATTTGAGTCAATACAATACACACTTTTCAATGAATATTGAGATACATTGAGTTGGTTTGTATTCAAAAACTGATGAAATTCAAGTGTCTTAGGTCAAGTAATCTGTGGATCAATCATATAAATTCCAATTAAGTCAGTGATTCACAGCAATATTTTAGCAAAATTCGAATAGCAAAGTAACCAGTAACTGTTGGTTTTGTTGTGACAATTTACCTACCATACTGAGCCATGAGTTGTTCAATTTATAAGTTGCTGCATTTGCAGAACTTCCTGAACCATTAACTGTGACTTATAAAGTGCAGTGACTGAATTTGAATAGCATGCTGAACTGAAAGTAAATAAAGTATATTTAGCTTGTTTTTGTGAACCCAGCCATTGTGGGCTCAACCTAGCAGCTTTCTATACTTATTATTTCTATACTATATTATTAATTAAATATGCTCCAAAGCTGGTTTTAAATGCTTTGAAATGATAGCATTCCAAACAATGAATTTCTGAATTGCACAAATGAATTACTGATAGTCCTTAAAATGCAGAGACAGCCATAAGTTATTTCAAAAAAATGAATGTGCCAGCTATCGTGATATTTAAGTATAAGGCATTTAATAATAACGTCTTTTGAATTTGACTGTTGTTTAAACAGTGTAAAATGTTCTGTGTGCCGAGCATTATGAACATGCATTTAAAAAGTGACAGATCGTAACAACCATCAACGGATTATAGGAGGGGAGCTGTTTTAGGTCAGTTAATTGGTGTGCTAGCCCCAGAATTCCAGTCAGATGTTGGGGCCATCAGCATTGTACAGTGACAAGGATGAAGAAAAAGGTGCTGTAGAGTCTCGGCAAATGGTCTGGATATTCTGCTGGATATGGCTGCAGGAGTTTAGGCAGCAACATATTCTCTCTGATGATAAGAGCTGATTGTCAATAGAAGCAGGAATTGAAGGCGGGTGAAGGGATCAACCAGCCTGGGTCTTATGGCTGCTAAACAGCTTCTGGTTTGGTATTACAACTATCTGGCCTTTGTCATGCAGGAGTTGGGTTGTGGAAAACATGGCAGGAGGTAGGAAATGGGCCTCACTTAGGGAATATAGTTCTGGTGTCTTGTACCATTGCTGTGTTTCAGTCCCCTGCTCTCTACCACACTTCTTAATCATTGAATCTTAAGAGGCCCAGGCTTTTGGATGCTGCTACTAAATGCCAGGTCAATCTATCTATATAAAAGCCAAATACCACTCACTCGTCACGAAATCTCCAGAACTGTAAAGTCTACAAACTTGAAATTTGGCACGTGTGTTCCTCTTGGCTTCTAGGTGCTTGCTAAGAAAGTATTTTTTGAAATGACCATCAGATCATTAGTATTTCTTATACAGTATAATTAACATGCTCTGATGCTATGGAGTTAGACATTCTACTCCCTCTCCCCACCTGCAAAGAACTCTGTTCCAATTGCCAGTTGCCTCACATTCCGTTATCTCAGTTTAAACTGGCAGACGTTCCACTCCTTCACACGGGAGCGGTCTGGGGCTCCTTACAGTAGTAAACATCGCTACCTCACCAAAATGTCTATGCCTTTCACCTATGGAACTGCTTCTGAACTCAAGGCAGCGGGAGACATATTCGCTTATGAGTTTCAAATCACCGACCACCACTGAGCCAACAGATTGTGAACCGAATTTCTCCTGCATAGTATCCCAGCCCCAAATCTCTTCTTACACTGACCTCCTCAGTTGAGATGACTCTGTTCCTTCTACTGTAACACCAGTTAAAGGGAAAAGAGGGGAAAAAACGCAGGAAAAGATTTACAGATGCGATTAGGAAAACACAAGGGAAGCTGCAGAAAAGTATTGTCAAAGTCATCCCAAAGTCAATAGAGAGACTGTAGCGAAGCACGGGTATCCAGCTAGCCCATAATAAAACCTCCTTCACGTGTGATAAGGATTAGAAGGCTGCCCTAGCATGTATTATTGAAACTTGGATGAGCATAGAAGAAGATTGCCTTCTTGGAAATCTGCCTGCCTGGGGTTCAGCTGTAATATCAAGCTAAGGCCAGGAGATGGAAGCAGGGACTAGCTTTGGTAATCTAGGTCATTCTGGTGACATTTAGAGGTGCTATCCCAAAAATGACTGGATATGAGCTTTTGTAAAGTTGGGCTCTAGGGATTATGTGGAATACAAATAAATAAAATTATTGCTACTAAAGTGCCATGCAGTTTCTGTCTTGGTGCTTGGAGGTTGCAGGGATCTGGAGGGGGAAGAATAGATTTCAGCTCAACTCTAGCACAGTTTGAGTGGCTGTGGGTGCTAGGAGCCCCTTATGCCAGTGATTTATCTTCCTTAATTCTGGATGGGCATATATTATAGACAGAATCAATGTGCTATTTGGGGGTCCTCCTAGACTCAGGGCTCCTGTTGAGGCACAAATGGCAACTATGGCCAGGAATAGCTTTATGTTGTGTGCTGGTTATGTCCTTTCCTGGACGTCCACAGAACATACTGCTCATGGTAACTTGTCCGTGGTTATCTTCCACTGGGCTACTGAAATGGTCTGTACTACATTGGCTGATTTGAAGGACATCAAGCAACTAGTTGTTGCAGAATCTGATAGCCATAGATAGAATTCTGGCTATATCTGATATGCCCATATTAACTTTTCTTACTCAAGCTATCCTGGCTCTCAATAGGCTTCCAGGTGCAATTTAAATTGTGAGTTGTACCTATAAAACCCTTCAAGTCATGGGGACTGGTTATTTCAGGGATCACCTTTCTTTAGTTATCTCTATCCATCCCATCATATCTATCAGGAGAAACATACTGAATTTCTTTGATTAGCGAAAGCCATCCTGCAGGTCTCAGAAAACATGATTTTTCTATTGGAGTACCTACCCTCTGAAATATCATCCTAGCCAACATTAGGTTATCCCCTACCTAGCTGGCTTAATGGAAAGCTCTTAAAACTTGGCAATTTTCTCAGATATGCAGCTGTTTACTGATTTCTTTGGTTATTAAATTATCAACCCAGAGTCATTTGCAAGATGAATGGCAGTATAAATTGATTAAATAAATAAAATTTATTGAACTGTGAGGATTTGAGTAATCATCAAGTTATAAATAATGTAACTATAGCAGGAGTTAATTTAAAACTGCCACCTAGTTTCGAGCAAAGTAGGATCAACTTTTGTTCTATTTAACATTTTAAGTAAAAAACAACTGGTCTCAATCATTTTTATGTATTTCCACAGGGAGGCAAATAAACAACATGTAAGGTGTCAGAAATGTTTGGAATTTGGACACTGGACATACGAATGTACAGGCAAAAGAAAATATCTGCATAGGCCATCACGAACAGCAGAATTTAAAAAAGCACTTAAAGAAAAAGAGAACCAGCTACTACAACAAAGGTATGATTTACTATGTAAAAGATTATATGTCATTTATAGAAAAATATATATGTACAAGGAAAAGACAATGAAAAGCTTCTAACAAGTTCTGCACTATGGATGCATCACACGCTGACCACGCCCACACCCAGTTTAGCAAAGGGGAAAAAGTCATGATACATCATGTGACACCGCAAGTTTGACACCCCTGCTATAGAGGGTTCATTTTAGCTTGAGAGAACTCTGGGTGAGCATATCAGGAGTTAAATGAACAGCCTCTTGTCAGTAGAAGTATTGACAAGGTCAGTAAAGCATTAATTCTCTCTGCTTCCAAAACAGAGATGAAATCTTGTATTAGCAAAAATGCTTCTTTTCTGTTTTAACATGTATCTGGCAGGATTACATGGGGGGCTAGTAAAGTTAGAAAATAATGAACGTGGGTAAGCTTCTTAACTTGTTAAGTCCCATGAGACAAGCAAACTCAGAAAACAACCATTTGGATTTCTGAAAAGATTTTTATTGCTTACAGGGTTACTACAGAATCTTGAAAGCCCACTAACAGTAAAGCAGTTTTTCAGACCAAGTCTAATTAAGCAAAGTTCTGCCCCCTCAGTGTAACCTTACGAGAAGCATTCTGATATTGAAATGAGGCTGTCTCAATACGGTTGGTACATCATTGGAATGCTTACTGTGGTACCGAAGCAGTCCATTTCAAATTTAAACCATCCAGGAGTTCATAAGGTCCTATGATTAGGATAAAGAGTTGGTGCCTTAGGATCAAGTTTCATGTGAATAAGGCAAATCACAGGGAAGGATTGGAGGCGAACTTTTGTCCAGATGTAGAACCACTGGCTGTGAGAAGCTGCTAGAACACAACAGGGGAGAGGGGAAAAGTGGAATTGAATTTGCTCATCTTCTTCCAGGCACAGCTAGTTACTCTGCGACCTGAATTGTCTCTGCCCTCTAACACTTGGGGGAAAGGGGATTCTAGGATCCTACAGATGCAATCCAGACATTGAAATAGTTCCAATAGTGGTAATGCTCACCATTAGTAACATCTGACACAGTGTAAATTATAATTTGACGGAAATGCTAATGATTACACAAGAAAAATAATGTGGGGAACATTCTGCCACTTTTTTAGAATGGGTTCTGGCAAGGCTGCAGTTTGAGAACAGAACTGCCCGTTTTGAAATTGAAATGTTTCAAATTGGAAATGTTTGTCACACCACATGAAGACTGAAACTTGTGCATGGAAAAAGAGAATATTATTTCACTGCCTCTTCTCTTTAATTACCGGGAAACCATTAAAATAGATATAAGTTCATAAGGATGTATGTTTGGACATAAATTAAAGTCTGAGCAAGCCTTTGTCAAGTTTATGAATCAGTATGTAAAACAATTGCAGTGGGGTCTGTTTTAATATCTGTCTGTCATGATCAACAGAACTCTGGCATTAGCTATTTAAGTCAGTAGTAAATACATCCCTTCAGTTCAGTTTTGAACTATTTTCTTCCATGAAACTATTATGTGATCACTTTCTTCTTCTTCCTTGTTTGTTATTTCTTATTCTGCTAGTACAAGGATGTCAAATTCAAGGTCTAGGGGCCGGATCTGGCCCACGGGGTGCTTAGATCTGGTCTTCGGGGTCGCCCTGGAAATAGTGAAGAACCATCCTGCGGTGCCTCTGCCAGCGAAAACGCAGCCCTCGTGAGCTCCATTTTTGCTGGCAGAGGGTAGCAGGAGGCCATCCCAGCCGAAAACAGAGCTTGGGAGCCCATTTTCTCTGGCAGAACGCTCAGGCCACAGCCGCCCCAACAGAAGTGATGTCAAGCTGGCCATGCCCACCCCAGCCCCCGAGGTCAAATACAACCCTGATGCCGCCCTCAGTGAAATTGAGTTTGACACCCCTGCGCTAGTAGTTCAGTCCTCCCTTTGTTGCAGTTCTGCATTTTATTTTTCTTTGCTTTTTAGTCCTTTCACTCCATTTCTTTTTCTAGCATTGTTTTCCTGCCCACTCCCTCATTATTTACCCTCATAGTTAAAAGTATTTATGTAATTCAAGCTTATGCATTATTAAATAGAGATGGAATGTTCTGTTTCCCTTCAGACTGTGCCAAATTCCAGGGAGGCAGTTTGGACCATGCTATTCTGGGTGGAGATTCAGCCTTTTCCAGAATTAAATTCTGTGAATCAGCAGTAGTTCAATGTGTTCTGGACACAGCATTCCAGATGAAACAGCCAAATAGTCCCTGAAATGATATACAGTATCTAGGAGTTCAGATTATCCAAAGAGAAATGAAGTTTTCTAGAATTCTCTGAAATGGTCCATTTCTGTCTCAATGAGCTTTGCGCATCTTAAGGACATTAAAATCATAATTCAGTGAGATGTTGTTCAAAGTAGACATATTATAAATGTGATTTTTTTTGCTACTGTGACTTATTTTTTTTAAATAGGAAGAGACTAATTTTTATTAACACTTTTGTTTTGGTGACATAATGCTTTTTTCTATATAATGGACATTTATTTACCTTAACAGGGCATTGCTGGACATTTAAGTCCAGCAAATAAGTCAGGGTTGTTATTCTTTTTTAGAAATATGTTGAAGGGAATAATAGTTATTCTAGACTAACCAAAGAAGTACCCAGTCTGTATTCCTATTTATATGGCTAAGATCTTTTCTTCAAAATTTGAAAATTTTATTGGCCATTTAAATATCATAATTTATAGTTTATTCTGCATTCTGTTATTTTGTTGCTGCTAAAATGTTTGAAATATTATCCTTTAATCTTAACTATTTTTTTCTATAATCTTAGTTTAAACTTATCTGCCTATACTACATGCATAAAAGTCAAACCTATGCATTCTCAACTCTTAACAAATTAGTAGGCAGATAGGTTTAAACTAAGATTATAGAAAAGATTTAGTTAAGATTAAAGGATAATATTTCAAACATCTTTAAAAAAAACACTTCAGTGTACTTCCTTTATGGTATCTGAGGTACTTATATTAAGATACTCCATTACAATTAAACATGTGCAACTGATACTCTTTTAAGTTGGACTTAATCAAAGAAACCAAAATATACCAAAATATTTTTTTCATATAGGAACAATATTTATATGCTATTATAGTTAAGAAATTTTTTGAATGATTTATTAATAACATTTATTTAAATAGTTTAAATATGCAGTTCTATTTATTTAGTCCTTTTTTATTGTTTTGTTTATTTTTTATATCTTAGATTTCCACCTTTGCCTTTATGTTTTCTCATTTGTTAAGAACTGATTTTGATCTAATGTTAGTGCAGGTTTTCTGACTGAACTCTTTAAAAATAATACATATTAATTGAAGCAATTTCTTCCTTCGATCTGATTCCCTTCCCTCCCAATCAGCTCTGGTGAATGTACTACAGATAGGAAGAACAAGAAAAAAAGGTATGTGAAGAAATCATTTTAATAAAATTAAATAGATTTCATCGCATTAATAGTTTCATAGTATTGTTATCTTTCACTTGGACTCATATTGACATGCCTTCCACTTCCGATCCTTTCTTAGCTTGAAAGAAGATATTATTTTTAATATGATTATTATTTTGATTTATATCCTTTCTGTTCTTAAAGGAAACTAACAATAATAAATATACCAGTACAGAAATATAATAAAATGGTTTAAATGTCAAAACTTTTTCACATTGAAAAAGGCTGGCTTAAAAAAGAACCTGAGAATAACTGATAAATCAGGCCTAAGCCCACATTAGCCCTGCATTCTGTTTCTCACATTGGCAAGCCAAATGTCTCTGAGGTGTTCATAAGCAGTGGTTGGAGACCTAATCCCTCCTGCCATTGTTGCTCTGTAACTGGTATTCGGAGGCACCCTGCCAAGTCAAAAGAAACATTTGAGTCTTCAAGATTAAGCCCTTGATCGACTACATACTCATTTAATCCTCTTTTAAAGACATGTGTAGGTCATCACCATATTTGGTAACGAATTTCACAGGCTAGTTACATACATGCTCTGTGAAGATTTTTTTTCCCCTTTCAGCCATTGTCATTGGATGAAAATCTGATTCTATGCTTGTGTGAAGGAAATGTACTTCAAGAATGTTTCCCTCCCCCATCCTCAGTTGTCAGGCTTTATGCAGGCTCCCTGCGATTCCTGGCTCTCCAGGCACCCTTTTTTCAGAAATTGGTCCACATAGTAGAAAGCTTTCAGACACAACTCAGCTTGATTAGGGTGGTTTTTTGGTTTTTTTTTTACACCAGACAAGCATGAAGCCACATATACCTAGAAAATGTGTCCCCTGCACTACACATAAATCAAATCCCTTCTATTATGTTTCCAAGTCAGTAAATACCTGGATGTTCTTCTGTAGGCCTTGAAAGGCACCTGATCTATGTTGACATAACAGTGCTCTCTAGCCCGGTTCTACTGGTTTCCAGGTCAACAATTTTCATTCCTTGCATTACTCTTTCCTAATGTCTCCTAGCTATATTAGTGACTGCTGTATTTTTCTCAGCTACTATGTATTTTAATTTTTCTAGTTATGATTGTACTTCTTTTACCTTTATTTTAAATATAGTTGGCTGCCTCAGTCATTTGGTATGATTTCTTGCTGGGACTGACTGAATAAATAAAATGTGAAGAGGGAAGACTTTTGAGTTGTTAAAATATTTTTGTTTCATCTTCAGTAGTTTTCCATCTATGTGATATTGCCTCCCACCCTCTCCCTCCATGTAACTGGCATACTGTTTACAGTATTATGGATGTGGATATACTATAGATTTTTATAGAACCATTGTAATGATGACAATTTTATTTTTAGTCCCTTTCCTAGCATGGATTTCTGCCTTTTTCAAAGCTGCTCCACAATGGCTCAGTACTTTCTCTGACCTATCACTGGGACCCCACAAGAGCCCGAGACCTTTCCTGGGTACTTAAAGCAAAAATAAAAATCAGAGACCAAACTCAGTTTCTGTGTCAGTACATTCTGTAGCTTGAGAAAAATATAGAAGGCCGTTCTATTTGCTGGCCAAACTGGCCTTAAAATGTGAGAGCTTCTTTAAGAGGGCCTTTTCTGCTGCACAAACTCTGTTGAGTTAAACCCAGTGGTATACTGGAGCCAGCTTGAGAGAGCCAATTGTTAAATGTTCTGGAATGTTGTGAGCCAGTTCAGACCAGAGCAGAGCTGAACTGCAACAGTTGACATGCCAGTCACCTATTTGGCAGTGCAGCAGTAGCAATGGAACTGGCAGAGCCAGTTGTTATACATTTATCAGCACACCCTTGCATAAATGATTGTGAGATAGCGAGATTCTAAGCTGTTTAGGGTCTTAAGCACTGAAAAAGAACCTTAAACTTTGCCTGGAACATGTTACAATCAATTCAGATCGTACAACATGGATGGATTCTTATATAATGCACTATAGAAACTTTGCTGCAGAAAATTAGACTTTACTTAAATATCTGCAAATACTTCCTGCCTTATCATCAGGAAGAAGGGGGCAGGGGAAGACACTTGAACTTAATGCCTGCTGTAAATCATTGACACAGTAGGAAATGATGTTCTAGTAATTTCTGTATCATTGTATGGGCTGATATCTATGCCTGGAGAATTATTACTTGAAACAAATAAATGTGTTAATTAAAGAAAAACAAAGCTTCTTTCTGATGTTTGTTCTTTTATGATTATTGATGGCTACATGGTAAACCTGTGCAAATCATTTAGAGAGGGCTGTAAAGAACTGTAAAGCGGTATATAAGTCTAAGTGCTATTGCTATTTGATAAGGGTCCCTTTCCATCATGCTCCAGCCCCAGGCAAGGATTTGCTCCTTGACATGCCAGTCTCAGGAGAATCTTGAAGCAGCTTAGCAGACTCTTCTGCTTTGAGAGAACGTATGCTGAGGCAAAATCTCAGAGTGGTTTGCATAGGCCTACTGCGAGGTAAACTGAAATGTCAACCCTTGAGTAAATGTCAGAATATTTGGGGAGAAGATGTAGGCTAGTTGTTTTCCTACTAAAAATCTAAAATCTTTTAGTAAAATTGCTAAATAATGTCTGCTGGTCCTTTTAAAACCTCTGCCCAGGTCTAAAAGTGTGACAAGTTCCAGCAGCAGCAGCAGCAGCATCACCTCAGCTAGCGAGTCTTCATCAGAGAGTGATGACTCTGACTCCTCCTCGTCAGATGACAGTGATAGTGATGAAAGCACATCCAGTTCTTCATCTTCTCCATCATCCAGTAGTTCTTCTAGTTCTTCTGACTTTGAAACAGAGTCAAGTTCTTCCAGCAGTAGCAGCAGCAGCAGCACAGACAGCAGCACAGATGATGAACCACCAAAGAAAAAGAAGAAGAACAATTTAGTGCGATGCTAGGACTATGGTGGCATTAAACAATAACTCACATCGGAAATGCATAATGGCCAAACTAAACTAACCGGTTGTCTGTTTTTACAGTTGTAAAACGGTATGTGTTTTTACATAGTAGTTGATAGGCCATAAGCTGTTAAATGGCAAGTAATACTTACTGAAAGAGTATTTTTGTGAATTACTGTTTAATAGGGAATGCTACCTTTTTTCTTGATTTTTAAAGAAATCAAATATTTATATGAATTAAGGTCCAGTCATCCTGATGTTTACATGCCAGAAAGCAGAATATATTTTCTGAATCATCCTGTGTTATAGTCATACAGCAATCGTGTGTTTACATCAGTTTTATAGTCTAAGTAAGATGAAAGGAGAATATGAAGTTTGATTTCAGATGGCTAAGATACCCAAAGCCATATTTAATGTCCCTCCTCAGTTACAGAGAAAACAATATTTCATTTTGTACAGGAAAAGTAAGCTTGTTTGAAAAAGTTTAAAAAAAAATAGTTCAATATTGTAATCAATTAAAAGTTAAGTATCACATTTACATTAATTGGATTTTGTGATCGGTATCCTATATACCGATATTATTACCATCTCAGTTCAGTAGGATTGTTGAGCCTATTGAAACCAGGCGCTCTGTATCAATTGCCCTTCTAGACTTGCAAAAATGATGCTAGGTAGAGATCTTCGCATTGTACTGAGGAGTATATCTCTTACTACAATTAAGCTCATTCTCTCTAACGTCTTGTAGCAAGCTCTCCTGTAACATTAGGTTGACTGATTGATTGCCACGTACAACTTCCTTTTGCTCTTTTGTTGGAATAATTGCTGGCTGGTTCCTTCTACTTAACACAGTACACAAACTTGTGGAAAGGGATATGATAGCTGGGGGAAGAGAAAGGTCCTTCATTCACTCTTACAGGCAAAGAAAATTTCATTACAGTATTCTATTGTGTTTCCAATAGAAATAGATATTACTGTAGAAATGGCCAAAAGGAATAAAAATAGTTTATGCTATAGTTTCAAAATTAAAAATTAATTATTATTTCCGGTTTAGAGGAGGTTAGGGGAAGAAAGAGTTTGGGGTACTTCCTGACTCCTTCTAATCTTATTACTTTCATGTTTTTCTTCCTTTCAGAGAAAGGGATGTGTTAAAATTTACTGTCATGTAAAGCATTAGCTTGGCAACTGGTTATTGAATAAACATTTCAGCCCAGAAATCCTTGCAAGACTTCATGCTATGCAGGCAAAAATCTAAAATATTACCAGCTAACCATTGAGTTAGCAATGTTTCTGTTCTTTTAAGCCTGCATTTTTACTTTTTGCCATTTATTAATTGTCATGTCCCCCCACCTCCAAATCCTTGAGCTGTTACACTTGTAATTTAGTGGAATGTAAGTCATTGGTAATCAGAGTGAATACTTTTCCAGATCATTTTAAATTGTCTCTTTAAATGCTGAATCCTTATTTATGATAACACATAATGATTTCAGAATAAATTCTTAGGGTTATATTACAGGTTTAAAAAAGCATACTTCTGTTTATTATAGGTTGGGAAGGGAACACAATGACATTGAAAAGCAGAGTAAAGAAATATCCAAAAAGTAGCATTTCCTAAAATAGAAAGTTATAACATTTAACTCAAAAATCAATTAATAATCCTGGGCATCCCCTTGCAAAAAACATTTAAGCCAGAGATGAGAAACTTATTTCACTCAAGGCAACACTGATTTCAGTTGACGATGCTGCAACCGAAAGTTGATAGGGCCACTTCACTTCAAGCTTGCTGCCTCCAAATTACTTTTCTGGAGGCAGATCAACACATCCTTTCCCGCTGTAGTAATAAGCTTTTAAGCTGCCTTTGTTAATAACAAACTGTTTTGAAATTGTGCAAATTTTAGGATAGTCTTATTTTTGATCAGCGCTTGACACAGGTGGATGTTTTTTCTCTGCTTCTTCCAGCCTTCTAGAAGGAGGGAGATCTTGGATTGAACCTGAAGGCCATGTGGAACACCCTCATCCCTCTGAATATGGCTTGGATAGAGGTTCTCCATGTTCAATTTAAACACAGGATGAATAGCAAATTGCTCCTTAAATCGGAGGGAAATCTTGAGGGAGCAGTCTGCTGTATGAGAACATACGACAGCAGCAATACTATTGTTATTATTTTTAGCAACACTTGTTTCTGCACTTTTGTTATTCTTTAAATAGTGGCTTAACATTTGTTGTAATAGCAATTTTTCTTCTCATTCAAATCTTAAGTGGTTTAGTGTACCCTATGGCCTCATCTTATCTACAAGGCTAGGATACTTCTTTTTACATGGTTTGGAATAGAAGCGTGATCCTCTGTCCACTGAAAGAGAAACAGCACTATCCAGTACTAACAAGGACCGCCTTCTGTTTTGTAATAAAAAATCCTTTGCAGGCGGCTATACACATGTCTCTCTCCACCATGCATCAGAATCTTTGAAACCAGGCCAAATGCTTTGATCTTTTTAATCAGACCTGTTCACGCTTAAAGTCTTCCCTTTAAGCTGTTTTTGCACTGTGCATGGAGAGTAGTCTTCAGGGCTTCAACTGAAATGTTTCATCTTTGTGCCTTTCCCTAATATTAAATATGCCCTGAAAGCATTGTAAAATGGAAGAGTTTGAGGTGTTTGCTTTGTCGTCTGCACGCTATTTTGGGCACCTAGAAAAAAATATTATACAAATACTTACAATGAGAAAAATATTTATTTTCAGTGGAGCTGGATAAAAAATATCTTTAAATATTGCCCCTTGTGATATTTTTGCATAAAAATGATTAACCTATAACATGCATTTGATTAATCTGGTCCTATTCTAATTTAGTGTCACTTATTTTAAAATGTTTATTTTTTGCAAAGCACAAGTTATATATAATGAATCTGAATGGAAAATGCGAAAGATTGCACTCCATTTCTTGTAGGTTGCAGAAAAGAAATAACAGGTTATTGTGATGAATTATAGCTATTGGCAGTAGTCATTAATCAATACGGTTTCTTTATTTTCTTTTTTGATGGGAGTCTTTTTATGAGGAATATGTGGGAGGGGACATCTTAAATATCCTAGTCTAGTTAAAGTATGAATCAATGATTGAACTATTTTTTTATATTTTTATGAAAATGTGTGTAGAATGACTTTTGAATACAAATGTTCTATTTAAATGTTTATGTAAGTTGTGCATTTTAGTCTGTAACCATTTCTATGTTTTGCAAAATTTAGACACTATAATTCTAAAACTACCAGAAAATTATTTGAATCATGCTATAGAATGTATAATTTAAGAAATTAATAAATTATTAAATGCAAATTAAGGTTTTAAACTTTTTATTTTTACAGATTGTAAATTTAGTATGAATACTGTAGATCTTTTCATGATGACTACTAACTACGATAAAAGATAATGAAAGAACTGTCTAGATGATGTCAGAGACTGTTCAGCTTTACCTACAGGATTGTTGCCTGCTAATTAAGCAGAATTGGAAGAACAAATTTAAAGCCACAAAGAAAAGGCAATAAAAGTGTTAATGACTCCTACAAATACCAAGTTTCCTCAAAAAATAAGACCTGGTCTTATATATTTTTTTCCTCCAAAGAGGCACCATTTTCTTATTTTCGGGAGATATCTTCCACTGTCTCACATCGTGGTGGTGGCACCAACAGCCCCACCCTGCAGCAGCCCGTGTGGCCAGTGCCTGCCCTCTTCTGCTGCCGCTTGTCGCCGCTTACACGTGGCGCCCTGGCCTCTGTTTCGCTGTCAGAAGCCTTCATGAAAGGCCTTTGCAGCCGACAAACTCTGGATTGACGCATGCAGCACCCCCCCAGCCTCATTTCACTATCTGAGGCCTTCAGGAAAGGTCCCTGCAGCCGAGAAACAAGCTCTGGATTGATGCATGTGGCACCTTCTAGCCTCTTTTTGCCATCAGAGGTCTTCAGGAAAAGCCTCTGCAGCTGAGAAATGAGCTCTGACAGAGAAATGGAGGTCGGGGGTGCCGTGCGCGTCAATCCGGAGCTCTTTTATTGGCTGCAGAAGCCTTTCCTGAAGGCCTCTGACAGCGAAACAGAGGCTGGGGGTGACACGCGCAAGTGGCAGAAGGCAGCCGCAGAAGAAATGGCCGGCAAGTGTCAGGGTATGCGAGGCTTGGCTGCAACTGTCCAGTAAGCAGCTCCACCACTCCCATCCCCACCCTAGCTTGATTTTTACCCATGTGCCTTGCCCCACCCCGTGCAACCAGGTGCACTGGAGTGGGTGGGGTCTTAACTAGGGCTTATTTTGGGGTAGGGCTTAAATTGGGTTTACGTGTAAAAATCAAGCTAGGTCTTATTTTCTGGATAGGTCTTATTTTCTGGGAAACACGGTATGAAACCAGACTGTTTGGCCCAGATATTGGAAAACCTAAGTGTTACAGGAAAAAGCAAATTATCACACTATTGCACAAATTGCAATTGCAGATGAAATTTTGCTTTACAACTTACAAAGAATAAAATCATATATGAAAAGCGAAATGCCAAATGAGCAGACACATTTCAGAAAAGGCAGAGGACCCAAGATAAGACAGATAACAAATCAGATAAGAGAAACAACACTCCCCCCCCCCAAGAATGAGGTTTGTTTTTACTTGATCAGATATAGCAGAGCCTTTGACTATATAGATCATGCCAAAATGTGCAGTATAGTAATGCTAACGAGGGTTGCTAAAATATCTGATTATTCTTCTGAAGAATATAAGAACATATTTTAGGAACTGAGCTTTGAGAGATAGAATGATTCAGAGTGAGACAAGGAAGTATAAGATTTCAATTTTGTTTATTGTCATAAAAATGGTGAAAATGGAAGAGATGACAACAGAAGTCAAAACCGAAGCTGTATTACTTAAGTTGAGATACCATTTTGTTTATTGAAACTGGACTTAGAGGGGGACAGGGAGTGTAGCAAGGAAAGATACAAAATATGCTCATTAGCACATTTATTTATTTAATCATATTTAAGAACTGCCCACCTCCCTCATATATTCAAGAGGAGTGGATCTTGGGGTAATATGTTGCTTTTAATACCATTGTGAAAAGCAGCGAAAGCTTGCAGCACTCCTGGCTTATTATTAAAGCAAAAATGCATTACTCGTGTTAAAACAGTGACATGACAAAGTGTCAGCTCGCAAATAAATGAAGGTGGTAAGTAGTTTTGGTTTGCTCAGTTGAAGAATAAAGATGGATAGTATGGTAGAGAAATAAAAGGTTTGATTTTAAGGAGGTAGACGGCAATAAAAAAAATTGTGAAAAATACAAATATTTATCTGTTAACAAAGATCAGAATAGTTAAAGCATTTTTTTCCCTCGAGGAAACATGATAAGTAGTTAGATAGGTAGATGTTTTTCAACAAGCTTATGAAAGTTATCTCTGACTATAGAAAACCAATAATCTAACCCTAGGGCAAATGAAGCCTGGATGTTCCCTTCAAGGGATGATGAATAAGCAAAACTTCATGTGATTTGGGCATGTGGTGTGAGTGGATGCTGAACTAAAAATATGTTTGGGAGGTTCAGGGAATAGGCAGGAAAGACAAATGTGCAAGTGGGTATGGTCAAACAGCAGGGTGTTTGTCCTAATTGTTGAGCCAGACTTAATGGTACCTAGCTCACTGCTTTTGCAGAATATGGTGACCCACTTACAATGGATAGATGGCTAGTAACTTGGAAACACTGCCATTGCCCAGGTTCGCACATCGGCATAGGGCAATTTGAGTTTAAGCTAATTTTGTGAGTTTGCTTATGTACAATATTCCATTTACTGAAATAATAACATTAGCATTTACAGTGTGTATCATCTAGCCATCACCTCTCTTAAAACATTCAGAAAAGATTTAGATATTTTTCAAGTAAGAATACTAAGCAGGATGAAGAACAACTGGATTAGATGCCAAATGTACTTAGAATTATTCTGGCTCTTGAAAATTGAGGCCAAGTCATTAAGGAATTGTTGATAACTATCTGATGTGCATCTCTTACAGCTTTTTTTGGCTTTCAAACCTAGGAGTGCAAAAATATTATGGAATCAGTTAAGATAATTAATTACAGACAGGACAAAGAGTGAGCTAAGACATCATAGAAAGAAATGAGGGCAATGCATAAGCTGAAATTTTTATTTCTTGGTACTGGTATGTACAAAAAAAATACCATGCAGTGTCTGTCTGGTTTTTTGTTTAACAAATTTATTTGGCTGCTCACATGGAGTGACTGTGAGTGCCTGACAAAATTAAAAATCCAAAATATATAAACCCATAACCTCCCTGACTCCCTGCAGCAGTATCGAACACAAACAAATCAATTACTTTTTTTTTTTTTTTTTACATTTATATACCGCCCCATTCCGAAGACTCGGGGCGGTTTACAGCTTATAAGCAATACT
>JANHFL010001947.1:128165-148892 GCA_032468155.1 Oxyrhabdium leporinum | reverse complement strand
GGCTGGGCGGGGCGGGGCGAGGCTCAGTTAAGCAATTCAGAACCAGATAGGCCCCGTCTCTCTCTCTCTCTCTCTCTCTGCCCGGCTGGGGGAGGCCCGGGGGCGGACCGCTCACCCCATCCACCGGGTAGCCAACCCCTCGCCTAGCGAGGTGCCTTTGTATGCCTGTCCTCCTTCGGCGGCGGCTGCTGCGGGTGGGGGCGGACTCGTTGCTTCCGATCCCAAGTTGGATTTGGTTTTCCTTCTCTCCCCCCAGCCTCGTCCCACGCCCTGAATTTCCCATTACTTCGCTGTCCGGTAGCTTCTTTGCCTCGGATCCTTCCTCCCTTATTCGTCCCACGCCGAGCTCGGTATTATTATTTTTTTTTGGGCGGTGGGGGGAGACATCGTCTTGGAAGGTTTGAGCGTGCCGAGATCTAGAGGCTCGTGTTACAAAATGTACAGACACGGGTTTATATATATGAGTCATGTCTGTCTGTATGTGTGTGTGAGGGTAATAAATGCATACATAAATATATATATGTATACGCGCGCGCGCGCGCGCCAGGCAAGTTTTAGGTGTTTCTTCTGCCTTTCGTGGATGAAAGATAGGATGGCCTGCCTTTCCCCCCCCCCCCTTTCCTTTTCGGAAGTGTCAGCAAAGTCAAGGGAGATAAAAGAGATGAGATAAGCTTTTGACAGGAGGGCCCAGTCATCTCTTGCACTAGTTGGGTTTAATCGGAATCCGGGGTTTGACGTCATTGCTTTGTTCCTTCTACTTTTGCTATCTGTGGTTTAAAACACTGGGCACCCCAAATCTCATTCAAATTTATTATGCTTCCAACAAGCCCGCCCCGCTTCTCATAATAAAAGCGCCCTCACGGTGTTTCAACACGTCCAGTTGAGTCAGAAGCAAAACCAAAGAAATCTGCGCTGATAGGGGTTGTTTATTACAAATGCTTGGTGACTTCCCCTGGAGCTAAACTAAAACGGGTGTCACCAGCCTGGTTTTCAGAGGAAGGGATGTTCTAACAAACTCAGTGCCGGGTCTGATTAAGATTTATTGCAAGTTTGGCAGGTCCAGATCATTTATGCTGGGCTTTTCCAAATGACTGATTTTTCTAGCCTTGGCATAATGCCTGCTTGCGTCATTCTTGGGATGAGATTGTGGAGAAAGGATCCCAGAAACCTTTGTATTCAGGTTTTGGTTTGTGCCTCTGCCCTAAAAACTCTGCCTTTTCCTCAGTCATCCACTACATGTCCTCAGTCTCCAATACGTTTTATGATGTTTCCCTTTTCTGTTGGGGAAGGTTATCCCAGGACACCTTAATTTATCACCATACCATTAATTAATTGCATTTGAGTTATTCTCTGATATTCTACTTAGCTGAATACTTCTAGCTAACAAATTTTAAAAAACCAACACAGAAAAGAGACCCTAAAGTTAAAAACATAAATTTCAGTACTATTAATTAACTGTTAAAATTTGGTAAAATCTGTAAAAAAAAATAATAGATTTTCCAAAAACAAATGTTTAGAAGAATATATTTTTGTTATTGCCTTGCCAGTTCAAAGTGTATCATTTTTGTATATTTTTGCCACACCCTGTTAGTCCTTACCATATCATACTTGGAATTCATGTGCTCAGGAAATCAACAGCAAGTCTCCAAAGGACTTGTGTTTATGGAACTTGTGAAGGAAGTGTATATAAAGGATTTCTTGTGAATTTCCAGACTTGCATATCTCAGATAGAATGGGGATGGGTATGGTCTCTACAGACAAACAACAAAAACAATTATTGATTGGCTGCAAAAAGATTCACTGTTGATTGCAATTGTGTGTACCATTACATTATAAAGGATTGCAAGGACAAAATACAAACATCTTAAAACCAATCCAGGTATATATAATTTCACATCTTTAAGACAAAATAATACAGGAATAGTTCAGAGTTTTTGTTCAAAGCCATTTAGGCCAGGGTTCTGCACATGAAACAAGCACATTGAGTTGGGCTTGGTGCCAGATAATTAACCAATTCTCTTGAAGGATCAATTTTATATGGCCTCATGTTGCCAAACTAGTTTCCACCCTCACAGCTGCATTTTGTGCAAGCTGCTCTCTCCAATTCAATTTCAAGGCATCTCCATGTGAAAATGTTTTATAGTATTTTATAATATTATAAAACTATATAGTATTACAACCAAGAAGTAAGCAGAACATAGATGGACCAACCATGCCTAAAAGTATTTATAATTGAAGTAGTAGTTGGAATTAAAATAGCTGTTTTGTACTACTAAGAGTTTGAGCAACCCAAGTGACAGGTAAATTAATATACATGAATTATGATATAATTATGATAAGTTATATTTTGAACAAATTCATCTAGACCAAACCATTCTCTTGATTTATGGACTTGGACACTAACAATTTACAGCTCCTTCATCTTGTTTATTGATTGTCGTCCAGTCTATTATTGATCAAGCATCTTCATATTGTAGTACTGGTAGTCCTCAACTTACAACAGTTCATTTAGTGACTGTTTGAAGTCACAACGGCACTGAAAAAAGTAACTTATAACCATTTTTCACAGTTATGACTATTGCAGCATCCCCATGGTCACATGTTTTACATTCAAATGCTTGATAACTGTTTCATATTCATGATGGTAACAGTGTACTGGAGTTATGTGATACCTTTTGCGACCTTCTGATCAGCAAAGTCAATAGGGAAGCCAGATTCATTTAAAAACCTTGTTACTAATTTAACAACTGCAGTGATTCATTTAATGTGTGGCAAAAAAAGTTGTAAAATGGGGCAAAACTCACTTAACAAATTTCTCACTTGGCAACATACATTTTGGGCTCAATTGTGGTAAGTTGAGGACTATCTGTATAGTCAATTCATAACTCTGAAACAGACCAGGGTAAAATATTGTTCACTATACTAAATTCAGGTGTCAGAACTTACTTTTGATGCTGTGATTTGAAACAAACTTAAAAATGTGAAGAACCGAAGGAATCAAAGTTGTTTAATTAAAAACTGATTTTTAAAAACAAACAAACAAAGAAACCTTAGACTATATGCATCTTTTGATTCACTGCCATTCTTAGACTTGGGCTCAGTTAATCTGGGATGCATAATTCGCCTGGATTTCCTTTTTCAGTTTACCACAGAAGTTGGCCTAGAAGTACATTCATTGTCTAGATTCAATGAAATCGTGCATCAATCATAGGTTTTATAAATGGCTAATAATATTAACATAGCACTAATGGTCTGAATTATTGTTACGACTTGCAGAAATTTTGTTAGTAGGCAATATTGTGCATTCCAGATGTTCTGAATTACAACTTTTATAAGCTTCAGTTAGCATGAACAATACTTTCAACTAGAATTCTTCTAATGCCAAACATCTGAATGCCACATAATTCTGTTTGGTGAGCTCACTAATTATGAAGTGTGATAAGCTTTAAGACAAGATTACCAACCCTAATGTGCTATACTTGAAATTTATTGTTGATCATGTATTTGTTAGTGTTTCTTCCAATTTTGAGGCCAAAGATACATTCTGTCCTACACTTTTATTTGTAATTGAAATGGATGGAATCACTAACTCCCAATCTATGTATTGGCAAGGTGAAGAGATTTTTAAGAGGTGATTATGGCATGCAAAGCAACCCTTAAAAGTAACCTCCTTTCCAAATGAGGGGAGGACAAGAAAGTGTAGTTGAAATTTGTTGCCTACATATGCTGGAGCCCAGGGCTGTCAAACTTTCGGCCCACAGGCCGGATGTGTCATGCACTGGCCACACCCATGCCCAGTTTAGCAAAGGGGGAAAAAGTTCCAATACGTCACGTGACACTGCCATGACGACATGAATTTGACACCCCTGCTACAGCCTGTCTTTCAAAGAAAGATAATACTGACTATATCCCAATAGCATATGGGTAGGTAGTCCTTGACTTACAACCACAATTGAGCTCAAATTTTCTGTTGTTAACCAAGACGGTTGTTGTGAGTTTTGCCTCATTTTATGGCTTTTCTTGCCACAGTTAAGTGAATCACTATAGTTAAGTTAGTAACATGGTTGTTAACTAAAACTGGCTTTCCCATTGATTTTGCAAAAGGGGATCCGGGGGAATCACATGACATCCCCCTCCCCCAGACACTGCAACCGTCATAAATACATGCCAATTGTCAAGTGTCTGAATTTTGATCACGTGAACTTCTACAATGGTCATAAGTATGAAAAACGGTCATGTCACTTTTTTCAGTGCCATTGTAACTTCACATGATCACTAAATGAATGGTTTTAAATCGAGACTATCTGTGTTTGACCAGTGTAGCCAAATACAGATAATCTCGATTTACAACCATTCATTTAGTTCCAGAATAAAAATCAAAACTGGTAGTTCTATATAAATCTTACTAGTTTAGAGTGCTTAGACAATTGACTAAAATTCTTATTTCTTTTCTTTTTAGTGTTGTATTGGCCATATTATTTAGTGATTGTTGGAACTGTAGCCCAGGAAAACAAGCTTAGGGAAAAACTATGATAGAATAGCAATAAATTATTTGCTAACATATATTTATTGATAATTAGGAATATTATACTTTAGAATAGGAACAAAGTTGATATTTGCCATACTTTTGATGAGTAATAAAGTGTTCCTCTCAATATTAAATAATGTTCAAAATTTTTCAGCTGTTCCATCATATTTTTTTAACTTTTAATGGGGCTCTTATTCAGCAAGCTTTTGATTTACAAATTTTAAAATGTAGATACATTCAATACCTTTTCTTAATGTACACATTTATTTTGCATTCTTTTCCCAATTAATATATTATCCAATGTTTATTTTCCTTATATGGTGTGTTTAGAATTCACCATCTCTAAGTAAAGGTATTTTTTAAAGTTGTCAACTGCATTAAAATATTTGAGGAAGTATGATTTTTGATTATATAAGTGTGCTAGTTCTCTTACACAGGAATTAGGAAGTGTGTTTGCTGGAAATTTTGTCCACATGTTATAAATGCTCATAAAACATCTGCTTTGTGCATGATGCCAGTCATAGAACACTCACTTATCAGGAGTTGGCTGTTGAAGCTTCTTCTGTCCAGAGTGCTCATTCCCCCCAACTTAGCTTTTCTTTGTGAGTGGGTGGGAGTGTTCGTAGTAAGTATGTATGCTCCTACCCAAAGTGCTAAATTGTACTCAAGCCACAATCTTACAGTGACATTACTTACAAGGTTTTGCCTAAGGAACTGCATTTCATAAGTATATATTGTTATTTTTATAACTCTGCTATTAATTTGCACATGAAACTAAATCTTGGGTAATTTACAAATATTTTCCATGTAATGAAAGTTATTGCTAAAGACAATGACACTGCTATACAATAGTATTAATAAATATTGAAGTAATCCCCTAAATAACATGCATTTTAATAAGAACAAGTTAGATATAAAAATGGATATAAGGAATTGAATAAGGATGTTGCCATTTAAAAAACAACAACCTGTAAACCACTTTTATATCATTGTTAAGGAAATTTAAATTCTCTTTTATGTATGAAAATATGTATACAAAAACCAATTAAGAATAATTAACAATTAGCTAGTTTTAAATATAATGTACAGAATTCTGCATGTTGTATTAATGTAGAATTTTCCTACCTCCAGATAAGTTTGCAGTATTGTAAATAAAAAAGATCAACATAATGCTGAAGTGGAACGGTTTTCTTTTCCATACCTAGGACATACCTATGTAAGTGGTGCTTCTTTTTTCTCTTTGACAATTTGATAAAGTTTTTGCTAAGTTCATAATGCTTGCTTAATTGCCAGTTTTGTTTTGCCTATAAACTGTAGCTGGAATGATAATTGATTAGATGATCTCTGCTTGTATAATTGAATTTATGTGAGCCAGGAAAGTTTTCTTTAGCACAATTTTTAAACGCGATGCCTTCTGAATTACAGGCTTAGAAATATCCGTGCTCTGTTATTCTTCCCTGAGCATATGACAACAACTGATTTGGAGGATTGGAGAGGTGATATCCAGAGCAGTGTGTGCATCTCTTCTTCTCTCCTTATCTGGAGAGATTCAGAAGTTTATACATCAGTCCCTTTTAGAGGCATGCTAGTCCCCCGTGTCCATCCTGTCCTGTTTCCCCCCCCCCAAAAAAATCTCCTCAGGGTAAGCATGGTTATGCAAATTATAGAAAAGGAAATAGTAAACCAAAGAAATTAAAGGCGTAAGTTGTTTTTTTTTAAAGAAACATGTAAAACTAGTTTACACCAACTCAGTCACTGTGCCTCACATACCTCTCATGTTCTTGCAAATCATCTTAGCTACCATGAAACATGCATTTACCACTTTGGATGTTGCTTTTCATTGTTTAAACTTCTCACTTAATTTCTCACCTCTTGTTTTGAGGATCTCGTCAACTCTATCCAACCACAGCTTTTTTCTCAACTCTGGTGTCCTTCTACATTCATTCAGCATCCATTTATTCATGGCTATCTCTTTGTTTTAAAATCCTCCATTCCAACTGCATTTAATTTTTGTTTTGCCTCATGTACAGGTAATTTCTGAGTTACGAATGTTCCCTCAGCGAATGTTCGAAGTTACATAATAAGTGCCCCCTGGAGTTTACAAACAAGTCCCCAAATTACAAATGTTGCGGCTCCACGGCAGTTGTTCGCCCTTACAAATGACCACAGAGGCTCTGCAACATTTGCCCTGTCTATTTCCACCACCACCTCGGCTGGGTCTTCACGGGCACTCTGCCTGTGGAGACGCACCTTTCAAAGATCTCTCTGTCATGGTTTCTTTGCCTGCTTCGTTGCTTCAAGCTTTCGTTGCATTTGCAGAGAACAGAGGCCTAACGTATGAGATCATGTGAGATCAGTAGCGCGAGATCTTGTGCTACTTATCTCATGTGATCTCAAATTTTAGGCCTCTATTCTCTGTGAATTGAGGCCTGAAGGTTTGCAAATTGAGGGAAGGCTTCAGGTTTTCTCTCCATTTGCCATTAACTTGGCAAACTGCAGGGAGACTATGACCCTGTAGGCTTCAACAGCCATTTGAAAAAAGCCTTTGTCGGCACCAGCAGAGCTTGGGAGGGGCGGGCACATCCCTCCGAAGCTCTGTTCCTACTGGCAAAGGCTTTTTGCAAAAGGCTGCTGAAGCCTAAAGGGGTGCAATCCTCAAGTGCTTTGGTGGCGAGAAAGGAGGTCCAGAAGGGTGAGGGCATTCCTCCGGGCTTTCTTTTTCGTTGTTGAAGGCTTCAAGTGGTTTGGAAACAAAAAAGGCCCGGAACGATGCAGGTGTCCCTCTGGGCTTCCTTTTTCATCGTTGAAGGCTTCATCAAGCAGTTTGGCAGCGAGAAAGGAGGCCCGGAAGGGCGTGGGCGTCCCTCTGTGCCTTGTTTTTCATTGCCGAAGGCTTCATCAAGCGCTTTGCCAACAAGAAAGAAGGAAGCAGGCAAAGAAACAAAGAGGCTGGAGAGAGGGCAGATCTTCATAAGGTAAGTGACCCAGTGTGGCAGCATGGGGCAGCAATTGTGGGGACCCCAGGGGAGGGAGAATGAGTTATCCCATTGGGTCAGGGAAGGCCTTGGATGATCTGAAGCAGGTTGCCTACTCCATCACTAGGGCCCCCATGGCCTTCCCCACCCCAAGATACCTCATGTGCACTCAATGAGCTGCACATTAAATTAGCGAATGCGAGGGTTAAAGGAGGGAGTGATTGTGTTCAAGTTACTCAATTCACTCCTACGAATCCCCTGCTTACAAATGGAATGGGCAGGCTCCATTGCATTCGTAACTTGACTACCTGTACTTAGTTCTCACTTCCACATATAACAAGTAAGGCAGAAGCGTGTTTTATATGCAGCCATTTTGTGCTTTTAAAAAAATGAATATTCATTTCTTGCAATAGACCACAACCTTTGTACTGTATCAATATTTGTGTGTCTTAAAATTTCTCCATCCATTTTTCTATCTTTAGTAAACAAGGTAACAAAATGTCTTCAACAACCCCAGTTTCTCACAGTTCATAATTTGTTTGTTCATTATACTTTCTATTTCAAACACAATTACTTGTTCTTTGAAAACTTGATTTTTAGATCCATAGTCATCATGCACCATACAGTCTAACATTCACTGAAGTTCATTCAGATTCTCAACCAACAGCATGAAATCATGTGCATAGAGAAGTACACATATGTTCAAATTCTCAGCAAACACACCTTGACCAAGCATTTTGTATATTTATCCATAGATGCAATAAACAATCAGAGAGACATAACACATTGATATCTTGGATCCCTGCTGAACCATTTGTTAAATAATAATTTTTCACTCCATCATATAGTATATAGCTCTGCCACATTGACAGCTAAACCAAAACATTCACATTTATTCAGTTTATCATACACTTCTTAAACCGATAGATAACTTTGTTTCTTATTTCTTAAGAGATGTGTTGAAGAATAAAACTTGAAAAGTCTATCCTGTACTAATGCATAAACCTACACTGTATTTCTCAAAGTTTGCTGATTTTGAATTCTTGTATCCTTTCGATCAGAATTCTGCCATACACTTTTCCAAGAACACCTAGCAAGCAAGTCCCCTTTAATTTTTGCCTGCACTTTTGTTATCTTTTACTTTGTAGTGGGGATCAGTGCTAGTGTTATTAGACACATGCATTAAAGTAGCTGCATAGTTCCTACTCAAACAAGCGACATCCATATTTTAACATTTCTCCAGTTGCTATCTATATTTTCAGTCTTGGAGTTTACAAGTTTCGTATGGGTAGCCCTTGACTTAACAGCCAGAACAGAGCCTCAAATTTCCTTTGTCAAGCAAGGCAGTTGTTGTGAGCTGTGTCCCATTTTAAGACTTTTTTGCAACAGTTGTTAAGTGAATCACTGCAGTTAAGTGAATCATCGATCGTTAAGCAAATCTGAATTTTCTCATCGACTTTGCTTGTCAGAAGCTGGCTGGGAAAGTCACAAAGAGGGATCACATGATCCCAGGATGATGCTGCCAGTTGCCAAGCACCTGAATTTTGATCATGTGACTAAGGGATGCTGCAACAAACATAAGTTGAAAAACAGTTGTAAGACATTTTTTTCAGTGCCATTGTAAGTTTGAACAGTCACTAAATGAATGGTTTCAAGTCAAGGACTACCTTATATAATTTTCAATTTCATTTTCACCCATTTTTTGTTTATTTATAGCATTCTTTTAAAATGCATTTTTGGATATATTACTGTCATTCTCATACAAATCAATAAATACTTCTTTCCAGCTTTCTCTTTTACTGGAAATCATTTCCCCATATTTATTTTTAATTTAGTTCACTCTATTGGAGTTTCCTTTTTTTGCCACCTTGGCTCACTTTTAAAACAACTTTGTATTTCCTTTAAAATTATTCTGCATTTTCTTTGTATATTTGCTAACAGGAAACAGTAGCACACATAGTTCTTTCTGAATAGCACTGCCTTGAGTGATGGTTTGTCTCTATCAGCATTCCTGCATGATGGAAGAAAGGGGCAAGCTAGTAAGAGAAATAGGGAGTAAGTACTCTGGAGATTGTAATAGTGAAACTATTATTAAGAAGATTGCTATATCCTTGCTTGCCCATAAGCTGCAATTTATAAGCTGTAGAATCCTTGGTGCTCTCTGAGTTTGGTTGTTTGCTTGCAGTACTGTGAGAGAGTAAGGAAGCTAAAAAGGATACAAAAGACCACCTTGCCAGCAATCAATACCCAAATAAGCAGGGATTGATACCAGGGTGAACAGCAGACAACAATTAAGCGGTAAACTATTTCTTAATCAACGAACTATCAGTTTAGACAACAACAATATCTCCAATTCTGTTCTAATATACTTAGCTGAATTATTAAAATTTACAAAAGTTGCTATTATATTGCCTGCAAATAAAATTAATAGGTAATTGCAGCTCTTTATTAATCCTTTTAATTTTCTTGTTACTTTGAGGTTCCTGTTTCTAACAAAACTAAATGCCTTTACACTTATTAATTTCTTTATACTGCTAGCTTATAGGGGTGTACAATTCTGTCAAAACGTCTACAGATTTTATGAATACTTTTTACATACTTTTGAGTATGTGATAAAGTAACCTTTAGTATTGCCTTGATATATCTTTTTTCAGATTATTATTCAATAATTACAAATTCTTATTATTAAATTTGTATATTTTGCTTGAAAAATAAAATTTGAGTTAATATTTTGTCAGTTTCTAAAATGTTGAGCTCTTTTCCATTATTCCTTGCTTATTCCTGCAAATTAAACTCATCAAATATGAAACTCTGTCTATCCTATCAATAAACATATTTGTGAATTAAATTAATGAAATGAAAAACGATTTTCTCACTGTCTTTTATTATCCTTATCTTTTTTTCAATTCCCTTTCCCAATAATCCCGGCCCTAAGCCATTTAGAGCACATCTGAAGAGAACTTCATAGAGGATTAATTACATTTTCTAAGCAGTGTAGTTTAAGGGAATGCTGTGTTCAGCTCTTGACAGCTCATCTCATTATATTGTAACTTTTATATCAATCTGTACCAATCTCTGTATTTTGTCTTACTTCCCAATTAATATGAATGTGTTAAATATTTGTATTTTATGAATAACCAGCAACCATCTTACAAGTCTCACGTTCCCCGAATCTCTTTCAGCGTATCTTCTTTTTATAAAGTTATATCAGTTATTTGGACTTCAAAGATCGTCCTCTGTTCTTCATGAAATATTTTTAGGTTTATGATAAAGTCTTCTCATAACCATAACTCATATACTTAAATTATAATCATAAAAGTATTCTCTCTTCCTTGTGGTTTAAATAAAATTAGCTTGAAAGGGAATCTCTATTTGCATCATAATTTTTCTTTTTAATAATTCTGTCAGACGTTTGAAGGCTTTTCCTCTTTATAATGGGATGGGACTCAATAGCTTGAAAAAAATTAAACTTTCCAACCCAGTTTATCCCTTTTTAGTCCATATGTTTTTAGCAGAATTTTTTGTCAGCAAAGCATTTACAAATTTTACTACTTATCTCTTGAGTTTTGCATTTGATTAAGTTCAGGAGAAAAGATGCTATGGAAACATTTACATCATCATGTGAAAGCGTGAAATTTGCTATCTGGTTAACTTTTGAGTTGAGATACCCAATTAAATTAGTATTTTCTGCATTTTCTCTAATTCTTTTCTCCCCTCCCCCCTTCTAATGTTGTAAATCAGCCAAATCCAATCTGATGCCTGTAATATTTCTTTAATATCAAATTATTTTGGTTTGGGTTTTTTTTTTACATTTTATTTTAGTAGCAACATATGTTTACTATCAGACTCTACAACGTCTGAAACTTCAGCCTATTTTTTCAGTTGTTTATTAACTTGCTCGAATGTATCTGCTAAATCCTACTGAAACATGTTAGCTGGCATGCCATTATGGCTTTAGTTCTTTTTGGACTTGCTTTAATTTAATTTCCTGCTGAGCCACCTTCTAAGCTACTTCGTAGGTGGTGCTTGATTTTTGCACAACCCAATGAGATGTCCTCTTTCATCATTTTTTCTTCAGTACTAGAATGGGATGCCCGCTCATCAATTCTTGATTCATTCATATAAGACTTAATTCCGCTGCCTTTTGATAATTATATTTCTTAGACTTGTTTATTGCTTATTTGACCAGTTAATTGTATATTAATAAAAAATGGCTAAAACTATCTAGAGAGCTGGTTTGGGAAGAGAACAATTAGTTTAATAAACCATCTTTTTTAGTGTCCTCCACCTCACACCATCCCTTCTTTCAACCATATATTGAAGAACAGAGGGAAGAATTTGGGATCAAAAGGTTTATTTTTAAAATCAAATCAATTCATAAAGAGATTAATGCTGACTATGTATTCTGATCAGGTAGGAAAATCATAATCTAGTAGTACTGTGTTAGAAATTAAGTTTCCAAGCAATCATCCATTAGTTTCAGCTGCTGTCTACAAAACCTCTGCTTTTTGCTTACATTTCAATTCTCAACCATCAGACTGTGATCATAGAGAAAATTTAATGACATGAATATCTTTACATTACAATACTGGATAAATCTTCAATATTATTGCTAATGCTCAGATTATAGAATATATTTCCTATATGAAATTATACAAAATTCACAAACCATTGATTTTCATATAATCTTGAAACTAATTATGAGATAAAAGTAGATTTGGAATTGTTTTTGAAATACATTAAATCTATTCAGTATTCATTTCTGATCTTTCAGAGCCTTTTCTATGAGTTGTTATCTTTTCTATTAAAATACCTTCAAATGGTTAGTTGCAACCATTAGGCTTTACTATGAACTGTCCAAACTGCCTTCTTGATTCTTACTCCATAACAGCAATGACAGCCTCCCTCCTCTATAGGACTTTATTTGTTTACAGCAGAGGTGTCAAACTCGATTTCATAGATTTCATCAGGGTTGTGTTTGATTTCAGGGGGTGGGTGGCGTGGCCAGCTCGACTTCACTCAACTCGGGGGTACCTGTGGTGGCCTGGGCTGGGAGAATCCAGGCTCTGTTTTCAGCCATGACGGCCTCCTGCAGCCTTTCTGCCAGTGAGAACGGAGTCTGGGAGTGCCGCACGCATCCCTCCCGTGCTCTGTTTTCAGCCACGGTGGCCTTCTGCAGCCTTTTGCCAATGAAAATGGAGCCTAGGAGGGCCGTGCGCGTCCCTCTCAGGCTCAGTTTCCAGCCACGACGGCCTCCCTCAGCCCTCTGACAGTGAAAACAGAGCTCGGGAGGGCCGTGGGCGGCCCTGTCAGGCTCCATTTTCACTGGCAGAGGCACCATGGGCTGGTCCTTCACTGTTTCCAGGGAAGCCCCGCAGACCAGATCTAAGCACCCAGCGGGCCGGATCCAGTCTGCAGGCCTTGAGTTTGACACCCCTGGTCTACAGGATCTTAGCTGAGCCACTAAATGGGTTCTGCCCTCACATTCATTCAGCACTTTATGTCAAGTGCGCTGCTAGAGAGATACAACTTTTTGTAAGGACTAGCCTCAATTTAATTATTTTTGAGTAGACTCTCTTCCAAGTAAGAAACTTGTGTGAATCTCACAGACTATGATGATAAAAATTGATGACATGCCTAGGCAGATTTATTCCCTTAGTTTTCAGAGATTATGGGCAATAATTCCAATAGTGTTATCCATTCTTATGTGCAGCTTTTATGTGCAGTTCATTTTTGAACTTCTCCCTAGACATGAATTATGTCATAAATTTAAGAACTCTACTGTCGATAGATTCCTGCTCCTGTTTCTATATGAGCTTAGTGAGAATTTCAGTTTAACGGTTAGATACAGTATGCAGGGCTATTATATAAGAAATCGCTATCAGCAGAGCAAACACCCAAAGAAGTATCTTGGCACCATTACTGTTTAATCTGTATATCAATCCTCTTGTTAATATAAATAATCTAGCTCATCATCTGCCTAAATGGAAAGACAGACATATTGCAATCCTCTTATATACTGAAGATGCTGTGCTGTAATCTCAGACACCAGTTGGTCTAAAGCAAGCTTTATGGGCTCTAGCTGTACATAGTGTAGCATAGGTACTAGCACTCAAAATCAGTTATGCTAAAACTAAAGTATTAATATTTATTAAGTGCCCTAAATTCATCCCCAGTGAAGTTACCTGATTAAATCTCCAAGCATATAAAGGTAGAGTTTCGTGCATCTAGTAAATGCAGTGCACACATAGAGAATGTTGTCCAAAATGCACAGGAACAACCCGACAGTCTTTTTATTACAATTATTACATTATTATTACATTAGAGATTCATTGTTCAAATTTGCCTCAACTAAAAGTATTCTCAGCCAGACAATGGGCATAACCTTTGTTTAGCACCCAAATGGAACCGTACAGTGCTTCACGTTTTAAAGAGGGTACGGTCTAAACTCTTAAGGAACATATTTCAAGCTCCAACAATGAGTTGCCAATGTAGTGTTGTGTCATACCTTGATCAAAATTAAAACCCATATTTAACTTACATATTCTCTTATTGACTAAAGTTACTTTTGTTCAACCACGGGGTTAACACCCTAATTTTAAGTGACAACTTCATTTTATCTTGCGGTAAGGACATTGCATTAGAAGTTGAAGAACTGTGGTTTAGTGCAATCCTGATAATGGGGTGGGCAGAAGCAATCTTTTAAATAGCAGACCAAGAACTTGGATGATGTATCACCCCCAGAGATATGTTCCTGGGCAGTCATTCACTTTTTCTCCCAAGCTTCCCTAAGCCAAATATTAATTCCAAAAGTCAGAAGATCCCTGGCAAGTTTTAATGTCCTCCAAACAGATGTTCATGGGGGAAATTATGTGGTAGCACACTTGAATACAGACTTTTACCTATAATGGTGTTCCTGAATATTAATGCATATTCTGCTACATTGCTTCTATTACAAACGTGCCTGGTTGCAGCTAATAACATGCCATCAACTTGAATTTTCAAATCACCCAGATCCATTTTATTTATTTGTTATTGCCAATGTGATTTTATTTCTCATAACATTATTAAGGTTCATGTGTCAAACTTTAAGCGCACCAGTTTTACAATTGAGTTTTACTGTAGCTTTTCTTGCTGTCTCAGAGTTTTTTTCCCTGTTTTTTTTTGTTTATTTTTGAGCTGGTGTTGCATGCTTATTTTTTCATACTTTTGAGACATAATTTCTACGTTACAGTACATGATTTATATGGTACACATAAACACTTTATTGAATCTGCTCTAAAATCAGCAATTTGGGAGCTGGCCATCCTAAATGAATATGTTTAGATGGGTGTATAAAGAGCTAGTTATTTATAAGCACAGAATAAGCACAGAAGCTTATTTATCATTCATAACTAAATATTGGCAAATAGTAAAATTGTGTCATGTCTTGCTCACTGGCTACATCTGCTAAGAGCTATTTCTTCTTTGTATTTTTATGTTGCATAGAACACTCCAGTTAGTTAAAAGGTTAGAAATAAAAACAATTGAAACTAACATTATTAATCTTTAAAAAGTTTCTTAATTTTTGTCATCATATTAGAACTAGTAGGAGCTAAACATCTCCCAAAGCGTTGCATTATTCTAAATTTAAAATAATTTCATTTTTTCAGTGCAGATAGTGTTAGTCCCAATTTATGACCATAATTGAGCCTGGAATTGAAGTTATAAGTCACTGAAGTCATTAGTTGAGGCATCACTTGACTGGATCTGATTTTTGAAATTTCTTGCGGTGGTCATTAAGTGAATATGGTGGTTGATAAGTGAATGCTGCAGTTGTTAAGCAAATTCATTTTCCCCAATGAGCATTTCTTGCCTGAAACCAAAAGTAAACACCAGAAACCAGCAAGAAAACTGCAAATCGCAGTCAAACAGTTGTAAAGGTAAATAAATTGCCAAGCGCCTAAAATGTGATCACATGACTATGGAGTGCGGGTGCAGCTGTCGTAACTTTGAAAACGAATCATAAGTAGTTCTGGGGAGATCCATCATAATAACTTCAAGCAGTTGCTAAGTGACCAGTTTCAAGTCAAGGTCTACCTGTACTGTATTATTCTCTGAGCTTGGGGTAGCTGATAATGGTTAAAAAATGAATCTAACTTTATTTTTAACATTTTGGAGAATGACCTTTTTGTTATTTATTCTTTTCTCTTGAAATATATTTGATTACCCAAGGGAACATTAATATCCTTGTTACATATTTTGTTTCTATATTTGTTTTAAATGAATAGTTGTTTTGTATCTAGCTATTAGTCTTCATGTCTTCTAGTCACATTTTATATGCTGTTTAATATAAACATTGAAGTTTGAGTGATCTTATTTTGCAAATGCATAATCTTACAAATAAACACAGTACTACTTGAATTGTTTTGGATAAAATGCAGTTCCTGGTTGTTACAAACCAAAGAGGAGCTAACATTTCAAACAGAATTTCTTAACATTATCCAAGGAAATACCTATATCATATATTCACAGTAAAATTTATTTCATCAAAAGCTAGTTGACAGTACATAAAATTGAGTTCAAAACTGAACATCTGAATATTGATAAAGTTTATGTAAGGAGTTGTTAACCCAGAATAATTAGTAGCTTTTTATTTTGTGAGAAAGTTTGATGTTTTACAGGTTGTTATAACTTTGGAGCTATTTAGTAAAATATGGATTTATAGTACAAACAAATCCTTTTTAGAGAGCATATGAAGAGTAGAGACATTCTGTGGAGCATTCTAAGAAGACTGTGACAGAGAGAGGGGGGACTGCAGGTTTTGTATATAAGAATGAAGAAACAGCTCTTGCTGGTAAGAATTTTGAATAAAATACAGGCAGTCTTTACAACAGCAATTGGGACTGGAATTGCCATCACTAAGTGACACAGTTGTAGAGCACAATGTCATGTGACTATGCTGCTTAGCAACAGCAGTTTAGGCAGTCCCAATTGCCATCATTAAGAAAGGATCTTACGTGACTGTGACTTCTGACTTCCTGACGGCTTCTCCATTGACTTTGCTTCTGGGAAGCCAGCAAGGAAAGTTGTAAATTATGATCATGGAGACACTGCAACAGCTGGAACTCTGAGGACTAGTCATAAGTACCACTGATCAACATTGTCACAAGTTTGAAAGGGCACTGAATAAATGGACATAAGGCAGGGACTACCTCTCCTTTATTCAAAAGTCCTCAATTATTTTTTTAAAAATAACTTTTTAAATGTTAAATTAGACAATACATTTACTTATACAACAAAAACAATATTTAGAATTGATTGGATTCCATTATGTTTGTGTAGAAAAGGACTATCAAAACCGGAATTTGTTGGAAGCATAATAAGGATAATGCTTCTTTAAATCACATGTTTTCCAATGACCTCATTTCCCAAGATTGGGAGAAAGTATTATTGTGCAATAAAAGCAAAAATTCTCAGAGGGCATTACTGTCTTAAGCTGCACACGTAGTACATGGAAGTTGACAACTGGACAATGTCAATGGATTCTCTGCATCTTTACTATGGTCAAAATCATGATATTGCAGCATTGGAAGTATAAATTTATGGCCCCTTTCTTTCAATGAATTGAAGACCTGATTGCCCTTGCCACCTACGAGTGGATTGTCTATAGATGTAGACTCATTAAGGATAAGCATAATGAAATATAGGACTCATTTATACAGGGTACAGTAGGTTGTATAAACGTATTAGAAATATTTACATATTTGAATAATATTTGCATTAGACAAGTATATTTATATAGAATTATGTATTGTTATAATGATATATGTGTCATATTTTTTACTTTGTTACAATATTTTAATGGGGTTTTTTTTGACAATGTATCGTTATTCTTATGTTTTATTAATTAAAAAGCAATAAAAATTACAGTGATATCTAGTACTCATCATTAATTGGTTCTGGGAGGTGCGAGTACTAAAAATGAGTACCAAACAAAGCACATGACTAATGCGTGACCCTTTGTTTCAGCTGAAAGGGTAGCAAGTCACGAGGCAATTGACACCAACAAGTTCTAGCTTGCGGGTCGAGTACCCAACAAACGACGAGTACCAGGACAAAATTTTTGCGTCAAAATGCATCGAGTACCAAATTCAATGAGTTTGAAAGCAGTCGAGTACCGAGGTAACACTGTAATTTAAAAAAATTAGACAATACATTTAATAGTTTATTTAAAGAATGCAGCATAACTTTTTTTATGAAAGTAAATTGCTAGATTTTGTTAGTATGTATGACAAATATAAGACAATTTCTGGTGTTTAGGCACTTCTGTTTTTTAAAAAATGTGCATTTGAATGTTTTTTGTAAAGAGAGAGCAAAGCTACAGACTGTCAAGGTGTAAAAAGCAGAATCACTTACTTTCTGTACCCTGCCATAAAATTTACATTGTTTTCCTTTATAGCAACATGAACCGTGAAGATCGGAATGCGCTGCGTATTAAAGAAAAAGAGAGGCGTAATCAAGAAATTCAACAGGGTGAAGAAGCCTTCCCACCTAGTTCTCCTCTTTTTGCTGAACCATATAAAGTTGTAAGTGCATGAGGTTTGTTATTTTTCTTAATGATCATACCACAGATAATTTTTTTTTCTGTAAATTGAGTACTGTGGTGAACTTTCTAAGTAAATGTAGTGTATACTGTAATATACAGTAAACAGTATTCTAGGAACATGAAAATAAGAATTTGAACCTTACCCTCTAGATGCAAATACAGAGGAAAAAGGATGTTTTGTAAACTTAACATTTTTAAAAAACTTGATGTTGATAGACCTATTAATGAAATGTTAAAATTGTTAGGAATAATACAGGCATGTTCATGTCAACATTCTTTTATTAACATCCCAGCACTGACAGCGTAAAATGTTTGACCCCCAAACTGTCTAAATATGAATTGATAGAATAGAATTATAGTTAACAGTACTTGCAGAGATAATTGTTACAATGTACTCTTGCCTTGTAGCAAAAGAGTGATTCAAGACAGTAGCATTACTGAGATTTGCGGAGAATATTTTCTATAGATGAAAGGTAATTGTTAGGGCTTGATATTTCTAGTGCCTAGCTGTTTATACATAAGAGATTCACTGCAAATCGTTTTTCTTTCATGTGGTTGAGTACATTATTTAAGCATAAACTGTTATTTTTATTTGTGTTTTCATTTTCTTTAAGACTGAAAGAGGGAAATAGAGAATATGTTGTTGCTTTCCATGTCCCCTTTTTTAAAGGTACTAATATTAAATACATAGTATTTAAATATTATTTTTAAAAGATAGAAGGAAATAATAAAGAAGAAGGAAGGAAAGGTTTCCCCACTTGTTTTTCAGTCATCTTTGATTTCAATAACATTCTCAGTACAGGAAGGCAAATATGTGTAGTGAAAAGTAAGAGTAAGATAACATCTGCTTTAAACAGTCCAGTGAAGTTTGTTTATTCAAATTTGTTATAGTTGGACAACTCCACTGACTGGATGGCGTATGAAACAATAAAATAAAATAAAATAAATAAAACCAATCTTAAAAGTAACGTAAATCAAACAGAATGAGGGCTCCCAAAATACAATAAAAATAATAAATGGGGGGGGGGGGAAATAAAATAAATAATATATTAACTCCAGGCCTGGGACCAAGGCAGATTTTAAGAGTTTTCTGGAACCCTGAGGGAGAGGATACAGTCCTTATTTCTGGGAGTGGGAATGCTGTTCTAGAGGATGGAGCCACAACAGATAAAGCAAACCTCAGTCCCACAAGGTTGCAATATTTAATAGATGGGTGGTCAGTATACTCTGCTGGAGTGTACCGAATAAAAGAAACAATTGGAGACAATTGGCAATGCAGTATAAGGCACATATAAATGTATTTGGGTTTGAATTTTTAGTGTAAAAAGCTTTATTTATTTACTTGCTGGCTAGCTATTTGTTTACCTTCCTAACTGTATGGGATGATTTAGTTGCAAATTATATTTCTGTCCTTTGAGAGAAATATATCTATTTCTTTTTTATATTTATTTTATTCAGTTAACTTGTGTTGGTTCTTTAGTTTAATTATCTTAAAGTCTAATTTATTTTTAAAGATTAAGTTCTGAATATGATTTTTTTAAATCTGTTTTCTTCTAACGTAAGCATCTATATCTTTCTATGCGAAATACAAAACCATCTTCTATGCAAAGGTTGACAATTTGTTGTTGTTTTTTTCCATTCTCTTTGAGATCTATACCATCCTATGGCCTGGTGTTCCAGGCTTTCCAACATTGCTGTCAGGGTTGCATCAAAGTTCCGCTGACAATTGCCTTACAAAACGTGACACGATTTACCATTAATTTTTCCCATTCAAGCAAGAATGGACATGACAGTAGGAGACATCATGGGAACTAGACTGTTCTATTCTCATTTTTAAAACCTCTGACTCCCCCACATGATTGAAATTGTGCCACAAATTCAGCATCTTTTAAAAAACGTTTTTTGGTTCTTAGATTGGAATGGGAAGGCTATCTCTTCCCATTTCCACCATCGGTGTATAAACTTATCCAGAAACTTAGGTCTGAAAGTATAGCAGTACTGGGAGGTCCACAGGTTGTTGGGAAGTAACCCTTCAGTATTGAGAACGTTCTCCATTCTTGCCTTATATGGTTTGTGCCCTGACTTGATTTCAAAGAAGGGAGATACAGATCTCTAGAAAAAGAAAGTTCCTCTTCTGTACTTTTGCTTAGTCAGTCAGTCATTCAACACTGTGAACAAAGCTCTTTATATGTTACAAGTGGCAGTTCCGCTAGGAGGACAGGTTATCGGTTTCTTTAAAAATAGAGTTTAAGCTTTCTGCCTTAAATTTAGATTGCAGGATTGAACTGGTTTTTTTAAAGTTTCCTAAAGGAAAGGCATGTTTATAAAAACCACATTTAAAGTAAGCTAGAAAAGATGGTGTACTTTTGATATAAGAAATCAAAATGCTGAATATTTTTATTACAGAAATAAAAATATTTTGATACACATGTTCAGTTTGATGAAAATTGTAGTTTCCAAATAATAGGCATAATGAAGAGAGCTCTTTCTTTGCTGGTTTTTCAGGTATATCCAAAAACCTTTTGCTTTCAGTTTTACCAGCAATCTGTCTTTCAAATTTATACAACTTCTTCTGTATTTTCAGTATTTCACTGAAAATATAAAACTCTGTTTGCGGTGAGTGTCATGGAAAGACT
>JANHFL010001947.1:105695-128065 GCA_032468155.1 Oxyrhabdium leporinum | reverse complement strand
AAAAGCCCCCCCCCCCATATATTAAGTAGCTAAAATTCAGAAGCATATAGGCCTTCATATTTAGTAACCTGCAAGAATGGTCAAGAATGCTTGCAAAAGCAAAAATAATTGAGAATGCTTGCTCAAATGAAACCCCAAACATATCATAGAACAAGGCACTGTCTTCAGAAAAGAGGAACTAGGGGGCAATGTACTAATTATGATATAATGTGCTAATTGTCACTAGAAATTAGGGACAGAACTTCTGATTGCTGCTAGATAATGCTGATGCTAGCTAAGCAATATTGGCTGAACTTGGGTAACATGGATAAGATGACCTAAAAGGAACGGGCATAAGTTGAGCTTTTGAAGAAATAACTATAAAAACTGTACTGTTGATGAAGTGGCCTTTGCACAGGCCTACAGAGTGATGCCCCTGTGTTCCTTTTCTTCATAGAATAAAGTCTTTGCGATCTCTACCTCCATGTGTGTTTCACCTGGTGTGGCACACCTGGTATGAAGCCAACTTTTTCGGACAAGTGTAGTTTAAAAATAAAAGGAATTTGGGTGATATTTCTGGGTAATTATTATGTATTATTTTTCTGGGCAGTTGGATTAGTTTTCAAATAACTTTGCTTTAAATGCCAGATGCTTCATATGGCTGCTGAAAAAGATTATGTAGATAATTTTGAAATGTGTATTACCATTTAATAATTCATCTGATATAAAATTTATATAGTTATTGTATATTTTAATACTGTAACATTATGCATCTTTTTTATTCATTTTATTCATTCTTCATACAGACCAGCAAAGAAGATAAATTGTCTAACCGTATCCAAAGCATGCTTGGAAACTATGATGAAATGACGGATCTTATAGGTGACCAGTCTCTCCAGAAACTTGTTAGAATTCCCAAACCGACAGGTCCATCAGCCACAGATGACAAATCAAACCAAAGTTTCTTTGGTGATCAGAGACACAATACTGGCTCTCATCAGAGCAGCAAATGGACACCTGTAGGCCCAGCGCCTAGCACTTCTTCCCAGTCACAGAAACGGTCCTCAGGTTTACAGGGTGGACATAGTAGTCAACGCAGCAGTGGCAACAGCACTAGCAATAGCGGACAGAGGCATGATCGTGATTCATATAGCACTGGTGGAAGCAGCAGTAGCCGCAAAAAAACCCAGCATGGATCAGAACATTCAAAATCCCATTCTTCCAGTCCTGGAAAAACATCTGTTGTTTCTTCTCTGAATCCCAGCCATTCCAGGTCTCATGGAAATGACCATCACGGTAAAGAACATCAGCGATCCAAATCTCCACGAGACCCAGATGCCAATTGGGACTCACCTTCCCGTGTACCGTCTTTTTCTAGTGGTAGTCAGTCGTTTCCTCCTTCGCTTATGTCAAAGTCAAGTACAATGTTGCAGAAGCCTACTGCCTATGTAAGACCTATGGATGGTCAGGAATCAATGGAACCAAAGTTATCTTCTGAACACTACAGTAGCCAGACTCATAGCAACAATATGAATGAACTGAAACCTAGTAGCAAAGTACATCTAACAAAGCTGAAAATTCCTTCTCAACCACTTGATGTAAGTTGTCTTTTTTGAAATGATGGTTATACCAGTCAGAACCATGATCACCTCTGATATTCTGTAAATATAAACTAGCATTAAGAAAGTTACTAAGCGTATAGAGCATGCATATTTTCATATAAAGTCCATTAAATACGCTAAAATTATAAAAAGTAAAAAATCCACTGTTAAAATATTAGTTCTGATCTTCAGTTCTGCATATTATTATTAATTTAGCATTAAGGCACTAGTCAGCTGTAGTACATAGCAGTGTTTTTTTTTTGTGTTGATATTTGGTTCTGATAATTTGAAATGCAAATTTTGGCAACCTCGGTATACTAAATGAGCTAAATTCTAAGATTTAATACTAATTCATTAGTTGCTCTGTGAGTTGAATCCAAATTACTGCCAGCAGATCCAAAATTCGTATCTACTTTCTATATTTAAAATAAAAAGACAATATCATATATGACGAATGATTAAAAATTGTAATTTATGTTTTTATTCCACCTCCTGTGTAGAGTGATAATCTCCCAGAAAAACTGGTATCATGACTTTTTAGTATGCTATGCATTTAAATTAAATGATTCTTATTTTCAATTATAAAATACAAAATGCACATTTTAAAGAATATTTTTCAATGATTCAGTATTTTCTTTTCATTCTGGATCTAAGGACATCATTTAAAAAGGCAAGGTGCAGGGATGACATGAGAGCTGTCCACTCATATATTTAACTATTTGCCTCTTACTTTTTATTAAGAATTATAGTTTGGTAAACAACTGTAGATTTCTATGGGCTTTATTCACCCATTGTGAATTTTAGTGAGATTTTTAATGCTTGCGGGGGGAGGCAGGATCACAGTTATTAGATGAAAGTACCTCATTGAGTTGAAGACCTGACTGCTTTATAAACTTTATATACATTTTAACCCACAAAAGCTCTTTACAATAGTCCTTGACTTATGACCACAATTGGGACCAGCAGTTGTTAAATCGGTTGTACCTGATTTTATGACCTTCCCCCCCCCAAGTTGTTAAGCAAGTCACTGCAGTTGTTAAGTGAATCATGTGATTGGGAAGTGAATCTGGTTTCCCCCATTGATCTTGCTTTATGGAAACCAGTTGGTAAGGTGCCAAATGCTGATCAAAAAAGCCCAAAACTGCAACCATTGTAGAATACATGCCCTTAATTACATGATTGTGGGGATGCAGTGATAGTCATAAATGTGAGGAGCAATCATAAGTGACATTTTTCAGTGCTATTGTAATGTCAAACGGTCAATAAACCAATGATTGTAAGTCAAAGGCTATCTGTACCATGTGAAAATGTTAGACCTTTTAGATGTAAGTTTTGGAAATGTTAACATGCTGACATGCAGTTCAGTTATATTTTCAATACTGATTTATAGGCTTCAGCATCTGGTGATATGAACAGTGTGGATGAGATTCTAAAAGTAAGTTATACGTTTACATTGGCTATTATTGTTTACTTGCTTGGTTATTTAAAAACTACTTAAAAGTTATTTAAGTTTCAGATATAATTTTAAAAATTATGAAAGAAAAATATATTCCTGTATTAAGATAAAAGTAGAAAGCAAAATTCACAAGGAGCATTTCACTGGAACTGATATTAATGATGTTAATTAATTCTTCTTTATCCTGAAAAGGTCAGTTGTACATCCTCAGTGAGCATTTTGGCAGCTGGTAAAGAAAGAATAACACTGAATGTCTTCAGTGTTCTTATGAACGGAATTCATATTATCATTTATGAACCCACTGATATTTTAGCACCATTGTTATACCTAAAAATACTAATTTCAATTGAAAAAACCCACACAAGGTAAACACAATCTTCATTAAAATAGTTCAAAGGCAATGAACATAATGCTTGATTATTTTAAAATTACTGAGCAAATTCTGTTTTGATTAGTGCCAAGTAGCAATGTTAGTGCCAGGCAAGTTTTTGCAACTAAAACATTCAAAGAACAGGTGCCATTGTGAATGACCCCTTCACACATGCACACACACACACACAAACAATATTATCCAGAGAACCGTTGCCCCTAAAGATCTTAGTATTGATATAGGAAGAAGTGATCTTTTGTTTGCCAAGCAAGTTAAGGAATTAAAGGCAAACATAAGCATCTTGAATGGGTTGAGAATAGACAGGTCGTCTAGTCTTTAAATGAAATGTTATGTTGATCCCATCTAACTGTACCAGTTGTAGCTGCTGCATTCTGCATTAAGGTTTTGAGGTCATCATCAAGGGACAAATAGAAGCCCAGTCAGAAAACTGAACTAGATTATCATTGTCAGATCATTCCAGAAACGCTCGGAAACCAGCTTAAATTTATTAAAAGCATTCTGCTGTCCTGAAGCCACTTTAGTGAATTCACCTTTAGTGAATTCTCGCAGAAGAATTATCTCACTTTACTTGTCTTTGCCATTTTTACCTTTTAAGTTTTACTGGCTTTATAGTAATTTCTTTGTTTGCTGTTGTGCGCTGCTCAGAGTTGTCGGGAATTAGGCAGCATATAAATTTAATAACTTATTTCATGATAAGAATGTAGCCCTTTCTAGAATGAGTTGTACTTATTTTTCAAACATGGAAATACCGAGACAGTATCTCCATTTTATCAATTCAGCCTCACTTTATTTAGGCAATAAATGCAGTAGCTAGAGGTCTTCATTAACTCAGATGACAAAAAAAGCAATCAGTTGGTAAATGGATACTTTCCATTTAGTATTATACTTACTCTACTTTTAAATGTCCAGAATAGATTCCTCTCTGCTTATAGCTCCATAGTTGGGAAGATGAGAAGTGAAAGGGGATGTTGGGTGATTGTCATTGGGAAAGAGATTAAAGTGAATCTAGAACAGTGTTTTTCAACCTTTGCAAATTTAAGACATGTGGACTTCAACTCCCAGAAATCCCCAGCCAGCCACGCTGGCTGGGGAATTGTGGAAGTTGAAGTCCACATATCTTAAACTTGCTAAGGTTAAGAAATACTGTGTCTAGAACTTGATTGAGTGACACTCATAGTGTTCTGTTGGTATGCAGTTAAATTGTATTGTATTGAAACAACATTTCAATAGGTTTTTTTAGAACTTTTCTAATGTTTTGGGTTTCTGTTCACAACAGGAGATGACCCATATTTGGCCACCGCCACTTACTGCAATACACACACCCTGCAAAACTGAACCTTCGAAGTTTCCATTCCCAACGAAGGTAAATGAACAATGCTATAAATATTACAAGTAGCTGTTGTTATAAATGAAATAAGCCTAGGATGAGGAAACAATATTTTCTGAAGCATAATTTTCAAAATCTGTTTATTTTAACTCAACACTTACTTTGTGGCCTTGAAACTTCTCTTTCTTGTGTAACTCTTTGGATGTTACACTGTTTTGCACTATTATTTCATCTGTAGTTAAACATCTTTTTAATATATTCTACACATTAATCATATCAATTATTCATAACTGGAATCCTGTCTGGAAGCTTGAGTTGTGCTGTTTTCTAACATGGCACTTCATTGCCTTCAGAGGGTCTTACTAGTACTATAGACAGTCCAGTGTAAATGGTGCAGTTCTAGATTTCTAACAAGCATGTACTGTTTAGTGACAGTTTATTCTAATGAAAAAAATATTCTAATGAAAAAATATCCAAAACTGTGACAATCTTGTTAATAGATCAACAATCATTGTTGCACTGGGCAGAATCAGAGAATCAAATAGACTGGGAAGTGGTAGTCATATCCTTAAAACAAAAAAACAAAACAAAACTTGTATCTGAGTACATGAAATGTGCCCCATATTACAATTATGGCAGTTTCTCGTGAAATTATTTCTATTTCTTTTCTCAATATTTTTTTTATTCAACAACTTTAAAAAAATGTTCCTATTTTCAAATAATTTCTGCTTGGCAAAACGTGAAGATTTATAGCCAATTACCTAGACATCTATTTGCAGATCCTAAAATACCTTCTACTCATCCCTTCTCCCACCTCCTTTGCTTACTGTAAATTGATAATTTGGGGTTGGGCAGAATTTCTGAAGATACCAAATGTTTTATATAGCATAACATTATTTTTATGTGGTTTAATGTTTCTCTGCTCAAAAATTGAATAGAAAAATGACAAAATGAGAAACCACCTTCCCAAACATTTCTAGATAACAAATTTGCCTGTGTTTAATAGCAACTAATAACTCAGTAGTTTGAGTGGAAGAAATGATGAATTAAAGCATTTAGGCAAATATTTTTCAATGTGCGTTGTTTATAGAAGCAAAAATTGTATATGAGAATTTTCTGGTATGAGTTAGAAACCAGTTAGTAATAACTAGTAGATTAACTGTTTTGTGGAGCATTCAATGGGACAAAAGTTCACAGAAATTGTAAATATATGTAAATAAATGGCACTATAACATGTCAACATTATTCATTTAATTGTGTTCTTTGCTAGCTATAATTTTCTGAACATTATTTATGGAGATGCCAATGAAATACTAATATTGAATTAATATTGAAATCCTAAGAAGACAAAATGATGAAGCCGCATTTTCATATAGTTCCCGCTAAAGCTGTTCAAACCACACTAGGTGCAAGCTGTTATCCAAGAATGTAGAAGTACATCCAGATCTAAAAGCACATCAGCTACCAAACTAGTGTTTCTAAAACAGGGTCCAGTCTTACCTACTGAAGATCTTTCCCTTTTATCTTTACAGCAGCCATTATCTGCTTTTTTTCTAAAATGAGTTTGAATTTATTTTCTTTCATTCAGTATTCTCATTAGTCAGAAACAGCATAATCTCTTTTTGTCAAAAGTATTTGAGAAAGCTGTCCAATCTAGATTTTTCTAGATTGTGTTATCAGTCAGATTTGAAAGAGTCAGGTGAGTCTGCATAATATTGTAAAGGAAGTCATGGTTTCCAACTATAAAAATTACTAATATTTGCAGACACATGAAATTGTAAGTGCACTCCATGTACAGTTTTTTTCTTTTCTAAAATATGTGGGTGTATCAGTGTTTTAACTTCAAACAGTATATAAACAGAAAGATGACATAATTGAACAAAGAAACTATGAAAAATGAGTTTGCAATCATTTATTCAACAAAAAATTAACAGATTACCAACCATTACATTCTGTGGAAAAAGCAAGTACAGTTTTGGCAGAAGCAGCTTCAGTAGGCATTTCTTAAAATAGATCTACCAATCTTGGACACTGACTGGGAAGAATTTTATCAGCTGTACAATGTTTTGAGGGGCTTCTTGCATGCACAGTCCATTTGAAATCATCGCATAGCATCTTGATGGGATCTGAGCTTTGACTTGGTCAATCCAGAACCCTCCATTTCCTCTCCAGCCATTTGTTGATAGATTTACTGGAATATTTAGGGTCATTGTCATACTGCAAGGTTTAGCTTCAGTCTTCTGGCAGATAGTCTTACATCATCTTCAAGCACTCTTTGGTACAATGGAGAGTTCATAATGAGTCCTATGATGGTGAGCTGCCCAGGCCTTGATACAGAAAAACAACTCTAAGCTCCTATATTTTCCTTATCCTGCTTTATAGTTGGTATCAGGTTCTTCTTATGGAATGCTGTCTTTGGTTTTTGTCAACACGTTTTCTGTTACTGTGACCAAAAACTCACATCTTTACCTCCTCTTTCTAAAGCACATTGTTTCAGAAGTCCTGGTTTTCTTCTTTGGTGTTTATGAGCAAACTTTAGCCTTGCCTGATGTTCTTGCTGAGCAAAGATTTAACTTGTACAGATTCTTTCTAAAGCTAGACTTAATCACATTGGTTGGAGTTAGAGTTACTTGTAAGTCATGGATGGAATTCTGGAATTTTTAGAGATTTCTTTGAGCATCTTGCATCTTGCTCTTGGGCTTGATGTGCTGGAATAGCTTGCCCAGAGAAAGTTTGCAGTTGTTTGAAATTTTCCCCATTTGTAGATAATTTTCTGGACAATGGAATGTTTTATGTCCAGTTGTTTAGCAATCCTTTTAAATCACTTCAAACTCATTGTCATCTATAACCTTTCTGAAGACCAAAGAGAGTTTGTTTGATGTAGGCATGGTGATACCACACATATCAATAATAAATGAAAAATCAAACTAAATACCTAAAATTTAAATAAGACCGTTTTCTCTCAGATCTCCCCTAAAAATGAAATCATCTGCATCTGATCTGGTGCATCTGATCCTAATTTCGGAATTCAAGGTAGTGATAAATGTAGGGCTGTATTTTAGATAGTCCTCGACTTCACCATTTGGTTAGCAACTGTTCAAAATTATGACAGTGCTGAACAATTGATGGTTACCATCAGTTCTTGGAGTTCTGCCTATCCCAGCATTCCCATGATCCTGCATTCTCAACATTTGACAACTGGTTCACACTTATGAGCAGTTGCAGCACCCTGTGATCATGTGATTGCCATTTGAAACCTTCCCTGCTGGCTTCCTCAGAAAGTCATTAGGGAAGCCAGCAGAGAAGGTCACAAGTCACTGGGGTAAGTCTTCCCGACCCGTGCACCCTCCTCCAGCCCTTTTGTGCTCATGTTGGCTACTTGTGCAATGTTCCTGATATACATTGCATCCTCATACACCCTCCCCAACCTGCGCACTCCCCGATCCACATCAAAAGCTCCCCAACATGCATCCCTGCACACCCTCCACAACTTGTGATGTAGCTCTTACACACCTTTCCTGATCCATGCCAGGCCTCTCCTGCATACCCTTGTGCATTGTACCCCGACCTGGCAGCAGCCACTTACCTGCTTGCTGACCTGGCATTTGCAACTTTGTGTCAGCTTTCCCACTGAATTTGGTTATGGGAAGTCAGCAATGAGTTGCCTTGTCTAACAATCTTGGGCTTTGGTTAATAATGGCAATCAAGACTGCCGTTCAGCATCAGAAATTCTGGTCCTAAGTGCTATTGTAAGTCGAGGATTACCTGTACATTTTCCATATACAAACTTTGCATTTATGATTACTTAAATGGACTACACAATGGTAAAAGGTGCATGATATTTGGTAGCTTAAGATTTTCCTCTTAATATGTTCTGTTCATAACTGAAGTTTTCTGTTTTGTACAGGAAACTCAGCAATCTAATTTTGGCACTGGGGATCAAAGTAAGTACATACTTAATCTTTCTATTGAATTATTTCTTTGTCTAATTTTGATGTTTTACATTCAGATTTCCTTTGGAATGCTGTTTTTTAAAAAAATAGAAATAAACATTTAATAGTGATCTGGTGTGACTTTCAGCAGAGGAAAGAACTGAATCACCTTGCTCATGCGTTTTTCCAGTTATAGTTGTAGACAGTAAATAAGGTTAGAACATTTGGCATTTTACAATTAATTTTACATTGCCTTAGATTTGCTCTATAGCTACATTTGAGAATTTTTTATGATATATTTTGAATCTGATATATATTTGAAGCTATAGAAGCGATGCATGAATCCTGTCATATTCACAAATGAGAAAAATAAGCACTAGCAGAGCTGTCTTTACTTGCTTTTCGAACTGGGACAGAATTGAAAGCAGGCAACATTTATGCCAGATAATTTTCCTGTTCTTTCATTTTCTGACATTGGAGTGATTCCAATTTAAAAACAAATTTCTTTTAAAAACGATTGCTGTAAAAAATAATAACTAGCATTCTAACTAGTATTGCTGCATGCAATTTGAAATATCAGACTATTATTCTGTAACTTTGATGATTGATATACTTCATGTATATAGTGTGCAGTTGAGTGTCAGAGCTCGCAAACATCTTGCCTTCTTTCTTTATTCCTTACCAGGTTCCTCTCTCTGCCATCTTTGCACTGTATCTAACATTTTGCTAATATAGTGAGCTTGAATTTTACTGTATTTTGCTTACTTTTAAATCCTGAACAAGTGATGGTTGTTACACATTTTATACAAAAGTGTCCCTTCGTTCTCCCAGAAGCAGCACTCGCTTTCCATGGTCTAAAATAAGCAGACCATCCATTTACAAAGTTTTTTTTCTGAAATAATAAACTTGTCCAATCTTGCAATGTCAATCTGGGCCATTATAGTCTGTAAAGTGTATAATTTTTTTTTTATTTTTATTTTTTTTTAATTTAAATTTATATACCGCCCCATTCCGAGGACTCGGGGCGGTTCACATAAAAATATAAAAATATAAAAATATATATATAAAAATCCTTTAACTAATTTGGTTAGTGCACATGTTTTCAGAGTTCACTTTTAAGCCATTACATTCTCTTTTTCTTCTGCTCAGAAAGATACAATCCTTCGCTGAAAACATCTAACGGCCACCAGTCTAAGTCGTAAGTATGGCTATAATTCTGAGTGAATATAAACTAATTAGCAATGGTCATGTTTTATACAAATACTGTTTCAAGATACCTGAGTTTGCTATACCAGGGTATACTTATTTCTAAATAATTCACTTCCTGTCCTAAAGAACAGAAATGGAGTCTGTCCTGGAGAACAGGAAATGACTGTGGGCCTAGGTTTCCATATTTTTTTTTATTTAATAAATTTTTATTTATTGTAAAATTGTGTGAGGCTTGATGCATATTCAGTTTACTTGGCAGCAATATGGAAATACTTAGAATAGGATGTTTTTGATTTCCAGGCCAGCCTATTGCCCTGATATTTGCTGGGAGTCTACAACTTAAGTACTATTCAGGTCCATCCTTACTGACCCTAGATAGCCTTATTGAATTGCCTTTTAGGCCGCTCAGTACCTCCTTGTTCCTGCTCCGCATCTTGGTCTGCATTTGTATGTGCTATCAAGGACGTTCTGGAGTTGAGGCCTCCCAGACTTAGAACTGGACAGACAGACAGTTTGAATACTTTATGGTTCAACATTTAAAGGAGCAATCTCAGACTTCCTCTCCAGGGTTTTGATAGTTTATAATATTACTGTAAGTGCAATGCAGTTGCAGGGATGATTCCATTTCCCCCCAGCTTGAACAGAAGAGCCCTTACCACATAAATATGGTGAGCAGGTTTCAGGGTCGTACTAAAACCTTACTTGTTTGTAGAGACAAACATCTTTTGGTCATCCCTAAAGTTATTTAGAAACATTCTCAAATGCTGCTTCTGATTATCCATGCCACATAGAACGTATGCAAGTAAAGCAGGTAATTGGTGTCTTGTATTAAGAGCTTGAATGTCAAGATTCCAAGTAATATGTCCCCAGAAATAAAATCCAAGGCATCCATCTTTCTTTAAAGTCTGTTCATTAGAAACATATCAAATTGGCAAGGTCTTGGTGTAATTCCAACTCTGGCCAGATTCTGGAATTACACCCAGTAAAAAGCAAAAGTTTGAAACTTCCCCCCAGAGTCACAATCTCCAATCAGTTCTCAGTCCATCAGTCTGGTGACTCCAAACTCCACCTTCCTCCAGCTGCAGGCATCTTCTCTGACATGTCTCATATGCAGTCTGCAGCAGTTGCAATCCATTTCTTTACCTTTAGTGTCTTTTGTGCTGCATGTGTAGACATCAAGTCTGAATGTAAATAAGATATCGCCCAATCTAAATTTAAGCTTTACTTTGAAGTCTTTTAGCTTGAGAATGTTTAACGCAATTTCTGCTTCTATTCCAGATGCGAATCAAACCAGACCAAGTAAGATATTATGTTTGTTATTGTTTATCATTTAATGTAATGTCTTACTTTTTTGAAAAATACGAATATTTTGTTCAGATTCAGTTATATGTAAAGCATTCAAATCCCAGGTCTTGAATTTTCAGAGTAAAGCATGAAAAAATGAAGTATGAGTTAATAACTTTTAATTCAGTTAAAAAGTTATAACAGTTCCTAAATTGTAAATCTAAAAATAGGTTTTAGCTTGCTATTGACTGCATCAGTTTTTAGTTGGGATCTTTTGTAAAATGATCTATAGCTTCAGTGATGCTAGTTACTTATAATTGTTGAAACAAAACCAGGTCTCTGATAAATGTGTTCCTGATTTATTATTGATTGATTTTTAAATTTTGGTTAGATGTAGTCTGTTGCAGCATCTAGACATGATTGTAACCATAGTTTGAACTTTATTTGTGCTAGTTACCATGTTGTTTTCTGAGATATGAATTTTTACGATTAATGCTTGCATTTTCAGAATAACTATTGGGCTTTGATAGCATTGTAAGTCCTTGCTATCATTTTTGGAGTACTCTTTCAGTTGAATAATAAAGGAAAATTGACAGTGTCATGATATGCTGTATCTGATAATATTTTTACCAAAATTGTTTCTTCCATCTCTCCCTCTCCCCGCTAGTGTTCTGATAAATGATTTGAAACTCAGCAGCAGTGAAGACAGTGATGGTGAACAGGTTATTATTTTCTATTAATTTCTGTTCTGCCTTTTTACTCCCAAATTGAAGAGCCTTATGACATAATCAAAATAATGTAATATAAACACAAAAATGAAATTAATCCAAGGCAAGACAAAAATAAAAACAAAATTAAAGTACGGTTTTAAATTGCAACACAATTAAACACTTTTTCTAGAAAAGCCTATTTAAATAGTAACTTGATTACTTATTAAAAAAAAAAAAGATAGTGAAGCTGTCAGCCTCACTTTCATGCCTCAGTTGAAAAAGCTCCCAAACCTTGTCCTTATTGACAAATCTTTGAAATGGGACTACCGTCCTGGACAGCTCATATGATGTGTTGGTATTCAGTTACCTTCAAGGGCAATCACATGTAAAATGCATTTGTGTACTCTTAAACAAGGTGAAAAACGTGGAAAGGCAGTCCTTGACTTACAACCACAACTGAGCCCCAAATTTCCGTTGCTAAACAAGTCAGTTGTTAAATAAGTAGTGCCCCATTTACAAACTTTTTTGCCACTGTTTTTAAGAGAATTAAGCGGTTGTTAAGCAAATCTGGCTATCCCATTGACTTTGATTGTCAGAAGCTCCCTCAGAAGCTTGCAAATGACAGTTCCAGGACTCTGGGATGCTGCAAGCCAGGAGAAGGTCACAATCACTCCCACATGGCCACAGGATGTTGCAAGTGTCGTATAAGTGAACCAGTTGCCAAGCACCCAAATTGTGATCACATGATTGCAAGGGTGGTGTGTCGGTGGTAACTTTGAAGACAGTTCATAAGTCACTTTGTTTAGCACTATTGTAACTTTGAACCAATATTAAAACAACTCCCAAAGGCTACCTGTAACTGTAAAGTACATCTCTAGCTAGAGAAAGTTGTCCACTACAGGTAGTCCTCAATTTACAACAGTTCGTTTAGTAACCATTCGAAGTTACAATGTACTGAAAAAAGTGATTTATGACCGTTGTTCACATTTATGACTACTGCAGCATCCTCATAGACCCGCGATCAAAATTCAGACATTTGGCAACTGTGTCATATTTATGAGGGTTGCAGTGAACCAGGGTCATGTGATCACCTTTTGTGACATTCTGACAAGCAAAATCATGTGGAAGTGATTCACTTAACAACCGTGTTACTAACTTAAAAACCGTGGTGATTCACTTAATAGCTGCCAAGAAAAATCATAAAATGGGGCAAACCTCAATGAACAACTGTCTTGCTTAGCAGCAGAAATTGTGGTCATAAATCTAGGACTATCTATACCAATTAAAGCATTTATTAAAGATCTATCTTGAATTCAAGAATAAATTAGAAATAGTAAGGCTGTGCAGTGCTTCAGGTTCTGTTGAAAAGGTGCTTCAGTGAGCATGGGAGCATCAATTCGTGTCCAATGCATTAAAGCAGCTTTGTCTTTATCCAGAAAGACTGATTTGTTGTAGGGCAGGGCTGTCAAACTTCCAGCCCATGGGCTGGATGTGTCACACGTTGCCCACGCCCACGCCCAGTTTATTGAAGGGGAAAAAAGTCCCAATGTGTCACGTGATGCTACCATGACAATGTGAGTTTGACACCCGTGCTTTAGGGAGACTTCCTGCCTAATCATATACACTATAAACAGATGTCTTGGCTTTAGTGGGTCCCAAATAGGTGCTGTGTTCATACCCCTGTGCTTTCCAAAGGAACTCTTTCTAACGGAATCAAAAGCATTGCACAGACCTGACAGGACACAAAAATGTAATAAACTATATCACTAGTGAAAAATATCACAGTGGGCATTATAAAAAGCCTGGAGAAAATGTTTCATCAAGTATTAAGAAAATAAAGTCAGTGGAAAGTTTCATGGCAGATAAATTAACTGAACTGGAAATATTACACTGTTTTCTGTCATTTACTTCATTTCAAGTAAAACTTTAAAAATTAAAAAGCAACACTGGGATTGTACTCATAGGTGTATCTACTTCAGGTACCAGTCATAGGAAGAAAAGCTGGGTTATTTTGAGGAGGGAAAGGTGCAAATCTACAATATATCAATTTATACAAAGTGTACAGTAGTATTTAGACTATGAGTTGACAATCTAATTTCAGATTGTTTTCAGTTTTAATTTATACAGATGATCCATCTTTATCCATGTTGTAAACCACTAACAATGCTATTATTACCATAATTTTAATCAGTGCTAATCTGCATTTTTTTTCTTTACTTACAGGATTTTGATAAGACAGCACCAAGAGGTACACCCGGAAGGTATGTAGATACAGAGTCTGGCAATATGCAGTTATATTCAAATAATATGCATGGTGGTCGCATATAATCTACTTTTGAGAATTGGGTTTGAAACAAGAGGCAGTGGAATTTTACCTGCAAGTGCAGCTCATTCCATGGTTGTTTAGTTACTTGCTCTTCAACCTATGAATAAGATTTTAAAACCTCTCAGCCTTTGTTCTCCATTCCCTTTTTCTCCTAGTAATTCTGAGCCTTCCCAGCATACAAGTGAAGGAGCAGATAATTCTAGGGATGACTCAAGCAGCCATAGCGGATCTGAAAGCAGTTCGGGTTCAGACTCAGAAAGTGAAAGTAGTTCCAGCGATAGCGAGGCAAATGAGCCTTCTCAAAGTGCATCTCCTGAGGTAAGGTGGTTTTTTTTCTTTCTCTCTTTCAAATAGTGTGACTGGCAACCATGACATGAATTGTCCTCAGGTACTTTAATAAACAGCAATAACTCTTTATGTTTATGGAATCAATTAATTAGTTTAGACAGATAATCTGTTTGCAGTCAAAACTTTCTAACGGCAAACATAGTCTGATGCCTGTTTAGCTTAAAACCAAAACGCTACTGGTGATTTCTATTTACTCTCAGGATTTCCAAAATTTGCAGAAGTAAATGTGTTCAATTTTGTTCCGATTACCTTTTAAATTTTGCCAAATCTTGCACACTGTAAATTAACATTTGTATGTTCACAACAAACACCAAAGGCAGAAATTCTTGGATGAATTGATGAACTCTATACTTAAGATACAGGTAGTCCTTCACTTAAATAATTTGTCCAAAGTTACAACAGCTCTTAAAATTGTGACTTATGACTGCACTTACGACTGTCGCATTTCCATTTATTCAAAATTTGGGTACTTGGCAACTGGCATGTATTTATGACAGTTGCAGCATCCCGGGGTCATGTGATCACCATTTGTGACTTTCCCAGTTGGCTTCTGACAAGGAAAGTCAATGAGGGTAGCTGATTTGTTTAACAACCATGTGATTCACTTCACAACTGCAGTGATTCGTTTAACAAATGTTGCAGAAAAAGTCATAAAATCAGGCACGACTCACTTAACAACCACGTTGTTTAGCAGTGGAAATTCTGGTTCCAGTTGTGGTCATAAGTTGCGTACCACCTGTACAAAATGTCACATTGATAGTTATAAAGAAGGAAATAAGGTGGTAGGATATGGATGGCATTGATATGATCAAACAACAGTCTATCCTCTGGAAGGAGAGTGAGTTAAAATGCATGTGCAAACACCTTGATGATTTAAAGATGATTTAAAATGATTTTAAAATGTCATCCTTGTAGAATTATGGTATAGAGATATTCCAAAATGAAGGAAAGTAAAATGTTTTTCCGTTTCCATTCTTCAGAATGATTTCCTTCCCGCTTGCTTATTTGTTTAAAATGTGCTGTTATATGGCATATCAAAGCTGCTGAAAATGTTATATTTTTAAAAATGTATTATAAGTAACAAAGCAAATGTTAAAACAGTAAACAACAAATACAGGTAGTCCTCAACTTATAACAGTTCATTTAATGACCGTTTAAAGTTACACTGGCACTGAAAAAGTGACTTACGACTGTTTTTCACACTTGACAACCGTTGCTACATCCCCATGGTCACGTGATCAAAATTCAGATGCTTGGTAATTGACTGGCATATTTATGACGGTTGCAGTGTCCCAGGGTCATGTGATCCCCTTTTGTGACCTCACAAGCAGTCAGTGGGGAAGCCAAATTTACTTAACAGCTGTGCTGCTAACTTAACAAGTGCAGTGATTCACTTAACAGCTGTGGCAAGAAAGGTTGTAAAATGGTTCAAAACTCATTTAACATCTGTCTCACTTAGCAACAGAAATGTTGGGGTCAATTGTGGTCGTAAGTCGAGGACTACCTGTAGTCATGGTTGATGCTGTCAAGAAACCAGATACCTGAATTGCACAATGAAGCTTCTGTACTGTGCTAGCTGAGCCCCTAGGAATAGCTCTCTTAGAGAGGATTGTGCTGCTGATTTGAGTCATTTATTATTGTATCAGCCATTTTGGGTAACACTGAATCTGCTTGTTTGAAAAGAGCAGTGCTTCCTTCCAGGTTGATGGTATGAATTGTGAGCTGAATTCTGTAATTCTGATGCAGTTCTCTTGATTGAGAAATCTAGCAAGCTACGACAGCCCTCCTCTCATTTCTAGATGATCCTCCTTTCAAATTTGGATGCGGTCACAGCCTTTGGGCCATAGGAGAGAAGTGAGCAAAATAATCCCTGTTTTTCCAGTCTGTATTCATGCAGAATTTTGTCATTTGGGTTTTCCTCTTTTCTTTCTTTAGCCTGAGCCACCTCCAACAAATAAGTGGCAGCTTGACAACTGGCTAAACAAGGTGAACCCACACAAAGTATCGCCAGCTTCTTCCGTTGACAGTAACATCCCATCAACCCAAGGTTACAAAAAAGAGGGGAGAGATCAGAGCACAGGGGGAGGATATGCAGACCAAAGTGGATCAAAGGATTCCATATCCTCCACGCCTGGGAGAGATTCAAAAGGTAGCCAGAAAGGATCGGAGAGCAATCGTGGTCGACAGAAGTCCCCTGCTCAAAGCGATAGTGCAATCCAAAGGAGGACTGTAGGCAAGAAACAGCCCAAAAAAGCAGAGAAACCATCAGTAGAAGAGCCCAGAGGAGGCCTGAAAATAGAAAGTGAAACCCCCCTGGACATGGCAACAAACATACCCTCTAACAGACACAAAGCAGCCACAAAAGGCTCCAGAAAACCAAATATAAAAAAGGAGCCTAAACCTTCCCCTCGGCCTATCACAGAGAAGAAGAAATGCAAGGTGGCAAACAAACCCCCCCAGAAATCTAAGGAATTCATTGAAACAGATACCTCCTCCTCTGATTCTGACGAGAATGAGAGCCTTCCTCCTTCATCGCAAACCCCCAAATATTCGGACAGCAATAGGACTCCTGTTAAACCTTCCATAGAGGAGGATGACAGTTTTTTACGGCAACGAATGTTCTCTCCTATGGAAGAGAAGGAACTCCTTTCACCGCTCAGCGATCCTGATGAAAGATATCCCCTTATTGTGAAGATTGACTTGAGCCTCCTAACCAGAATACCAGGGAAGCCTTACAAAGAGACAGACCTATCAAAACCAGAGAGAAAAAATGTGTGCGAGAAGCATCCAAGAGAACCCCAGAAAATAACTTCTGACAAAAGTTCCAACAAGGGCAGAAAAAAGCATAAATTATGTCAGGTCAGTTTTCAGCATGAAGCTCTAAACTTGTGATCAGAACTGAACATTTAATAAAGTAGTTTTTAAAGTTGGTGGCCTTCATCCAGAGGTTATTTTGTGTGATCTCCGCCTAACGTAACTCACAGGGTTGTTGTGGAAGAAAATAGGAGGAGAGAGTCCTGTTCTTGGACTTCCTAAAAAATGATGTACAAATCAAATAAATAAATGTTAAAATGTTCACAAATAAGTACCATTCTTTTTACAGTATTGATTGCAATCTTGATGCAAAGGTCTTAAAGCTTGTTTAGATCTATCTGTATGAACAGGATGGAATAGTAGATTATGGTATAGTCCTTTATGGACATAGGGTTTTTAGCCACATAAATAAAGGTGGGCAATTTTGTTTCATTTTTTAAAAAAATAATTGCATTAGTTTTATTAAACTTAAAGAACATTGCAAATAATTTTTAAATGCTTAGTAGTACGTAAAGGTGGTTTAGGGTAGATAGATAAGTTATTCTTTTTTCCTGTCCATCATGCAGCTTGACATTCCTGCAAGGTTTATTTTTAAAACTTATTTTGTTTTATTATATAATAATATATTTGCATAGTTATATTGCTATATAATCTTTATTTCATTTTAATGAGAAGATATACCCAATGTTTTTAGATCTGATTTAATACATTATTAATGGTCACAGTACTGTTTTGGCTTTGATGGGAAAAGGTCTTTTGAATCACACCGGGCCAATGTAATGGCTGCAAAGGCCAGGAAAAAGATGCAGCTGTTTTAATGAGTTCCTCACAATTGCCATGAGCATCTCTTATTGCACTTTTTCCCTTTTGAAGCCAAAGCACTACATAACCCTACTAACCTAATAGCTTAATAATAAAAATATCCTTACACATTTTTGGAAACCGTACATTAAATAAGACTAGAAATTTCAATTTTTAGAAAATGCTGTTGTCAGGATAGCAAGAATTGTAGCCATTTTGACAGTCTGTGGTAAATAAAAAGTGAGGTGTTACATTTGTTTACGTTCATCAAATTAAGCAGTATTTCTTGTACTATGGCATCATACATCATCAATGTATGTTATCTACTTATTGTGAGGAATATTATTTGTAATAGTTGTAAGGAATTGTGGGTAGTAGGCTAGTAAAAAATGGAAGAAATAGCAATGACTAAGTTGGTTGACAGCTTTATAAAAGGCAACTAGGCCCAAATGGGGAGAAATATGGGGGAAAACACTCATAGTTTTCAAAGACATTTTGCCTTAATATAACTGAAAATAAGGCTGAGAAATATCTTAATACAATTTCCAAGAATTAATATTACCCTCGGGGAGCATTAAAATTATCTTCTTGAAACCTGAGGCATTTTTGCTTCCTTGGTCTGGCCCAGCTACACAACTATTGAGAACAGCTGTTTTGCCAATATTGCTATCAATATTGATCATCAGGATCTAGGACACTGAAGTCAAACTTGCTGCGTCAAGTTGCCATCATGTGATGTATCGTGAATTTTTTTCCTCCGCGGAGCTGCGCTGTGTGTGGCCTACGCATGATGCATCCGGCTCGCAGGCCGCCAGTTTGACACCCCTGGTGTAGGATAACTCGCCACGGCCAACTCGCCACGGCCATCTCACTGCAACCAAATAGCTGCGGGACAACTCACCAAGACCAATTTGCCACTGGACAAGTTACACTAAATACCAAGAAATGGTGGAATAAAATAATTAAAAAGTGATGTCAAAAGAGGGACAAAATGAAATATGATTATTTTAAAGAATCAAATAGAATTGTTGAGTTGTCCTGTAGCAAGTTGGCCATGGAGAGTTGTTCCACGGTGAATTGGCTGTGGCGAGTTGGCAGCAGTGAGTTGGCTGTGGCAAGTTACCTGTAGCAAGTTATCCCATTCCATACTCATACCATACTAATGTTATCAGTGGCTTCTTTGAGAATTGTGATGATTCATAAAAATCAGTATAGTTGAGATTAAACTTTGTCTTGATTATCATCTCTCAAATGTTCTGTCACAGAACACAGAAGACAGCAGAGGCACTGAAAGCAAGAAAACTAAACTGGAAGAAAAACCTTCTTCAGCACACAAGACTTCTAGTAATAGAGAGTGAGTAATTTTCCAAGCTATAGTGCACAAGTACATGGTGTGGACACATTCTTATGTATTCTATTTCTAATTTTCTTTTCATCTAGGGATCAGACACATAATTTCTTTTTAAAAATTCAGTTGTATACTATTATTTGAACAAGCACTGATGCCAAGTTTATTTTCTTTGATATTTCCATTGCAGTTTTTTAATCTTTGGGAGGTCATTTTTAAGAGATACTATTCCAAATACTTCAAAGTGCTTCCAGCTGCTATAATGCCTCTGGAACTTTCCATACCCTTTATTTTATTTTTTTAATTTGTTTATTCTTATTTTTGAACTTCCCAATAGTTAAAACTCTTGGGCGGTTTACAATATAACACATTAAAACAAAATCAATTTATGTAAAAAAACCCCATCTGTACCATATATATATTATTACTTAATTTGATTTATAAGAGCAAAAAAATTTAAAAAGTGCTTTCTAAGCCTCTTTTTCTGTTTCCTTACTATTTCACATTTGCATTCCATTGTTTTATACAAAATACCTGCTTCCATTCTGATTGTGACAGTTTTGATTAGATGAAAAGAAGTATTGCATGCTGAGTTACATTTATACCTTGAAGAAGAAAGGGTTAGGACAAGGATTAGAGAAGATGGAATCTTTTTGTGATTTTTGCATATTATGGTTAGTTGCGCAGTCAGCCAGATGTTTAGACTGGATCTGGCACTTTTTATCCACCTATTGAGTTCTTCCTAAGGATCTGGATAAGCAGATTTGTTATTTGATGCTGTTACAAGTATCATTGCAAGATGTTTCAAGTAAACCGTTCAAGTAAAACCGTTTCAAGTAAACTTGCCTTTTGCAAATTTATATGACCTTGGGATATTCCAGCTATTCTTCTGCTTAATCTGAGATAACTGAGATAAAGCCATTCTGTTTCTCAAATATAATAGTTCGATAAAATAAGTTTATTGCTTGGAAGCTGATGGTGCAAAAGTAAAAAATACCCTTTGCATATAATTAAGTACAAAATCTTTAATTCTGTTTCCTATTTTATTTGGGGAGGACAGGTCTTCAAAGCAAAGCACTGTTAAAGAGAAGGATCTTCTCCCATCTCCAGCCACAACCTCAGTTGTTGCAAAAGATCCAAAGCAAGAGCATGGATCACGGAAAAGAACTATCAGTCAGTCTTCTTCCTTGAAATCAGGCAGTAATAGTAACAAGGATAATAGCAGCATTAAAAGTAGCTCATCTAAGCAAAAGAAGACGGAAGGAAAGGCTTCAAATAACACTAAAGAAACAAAGGTAAAAAACAACAACCTTCAGTTAGTGATTGTAGCTTGTTTTTGGAGTCTTTAAATCTTGTGTGAAATTGAGCATATATCAACTTTATTTCAAAAACTGTCCTGCACTAAAACTCAGGCCTTCCATTAATCCTCCTCCTAATACCAGAGGCACTTAGTTGCCTCACACATCATGCCCCTCTGTGTAAAACAGGTATGTCCATGTGATTTGGAACATGGCATCATTTGAGTCTCTAAATGGGTAAATGCCCAAAGACCCCTTCCCTGAAGATGTTTGAGCTAAGTTTAAGATGTTGGGGAACAGATCAGGTTTGTGTAGATAATATTGAGAGCTGAACTAATTGATATGATTCCAGTTAATGTTGACTTTCCTAAATAAGCTTATATTATCATAGCAGGGAAATAGTTGAATATTTAACCCAAGGATATACAGATGTGGCCAAACATATTGGTAGCCATCCACTTCCCATTCTCCCCCCCCCCCATCTCAATTTGCCATGAAATAAATTCAAGCGTGCAGAATATGGTTTTGTCCATTTTGCAAATTCTACTACTACTTTTTTAGATGAAAAGCTGCTGGGGGAAAAAAACAGTTAAATGGGATGAAGCCTATTTTTTGTCAAATATTTGCTGCGTACCCTAGCTCAACATAAGTTAGTATACCATTATAGAGACAACAAAGCTTTATAATTAAAGTATTAAATGATGCAAAATAATTACTGTATTAATCTTCATGAAAATTATAATAGCATGATTATTAAAATCTCATCTGCTTTCTGTTTTGAATTTATTATTATGGTTAACACCTTTGTCAAGTTAGATTTGTGGCAAACATCTGGGCTGCATTTTACTAGGCTGAACTTGACAATTGCAATGCCTCTCCCTCCAAACAGTGTTTTAATTAATTGTATTCTCTTTTTTCCAAGGAAAAGGTTTTAAATAATTCTTCTAATTGTCCTTCTGCCTCTACCACAAGTTCCGATAGTTCAAAGTCCCGAAGAGCAAAGCTAGTATTTGATGACAGGTGAGAAAGTTGGAAACCAGGTGCATAGTTTTGTTGCTAGAATGCGTGCCTAAAATTACAGAAACGTTTGGGTATAGTTCATATTAAAAAAAATTCATAAACTATACTGTAATTTGATAAAAGTTACAGGAAGATCATTGGTAGCCAAAAATCAAAAAGAATCTGCGAGCACTTTTTAAGATGAACATGTTTCATAAGTATTCATGAGCATTCATCTGTAATAGAATGTCATGAGAAGTTAAAATGCTCTGTTATTGTTTTATGCTTGTTCTGAATCCTGTCAAATTTGTTCCATTAATTAATTTGTTCCATTAACAGGTCTGGCCTGTTTGTCGTACAAAAAAATGCAGAGGGGCATTCCAGTTTTGTAGTGCTACATTTTTGGAGTGCCAATATGATAAAATACTGTTGCTTTGTCATATTTTAAAAATTGCTGATGAATAAGGGTGTTTATTTATTTTTTATTTATTTTTACATTTATATACCGCCCCATTCCGAAGACTCGGGGCGGTTTACAGCTTATAAG
>JANHFL010001947.1:74050-87007 GCA_032468155.1 Oxyrhabdium leporinum | reverse complement strand
CGTAAAGGGACAGACTGCGGCTGTCCCAGCTCGGTTCCAGAGCGGCGCCAGAAGCCTCCAGCCGTCACCTCTTTGCCGATGCTAGAAGCCTCCAGCTGTCATTCCCGGCTCCATTCCGGGAGGCAAAGAGGTGATGGCCGGAGGCCCTTCGCTCCAGCGAAAAGTGGCACCAGAAGCCTCCAGCCACCACCTCTTTGTCTTATTTTCTTCCGACTGACCTTCAGTATCACCGTCTCTACAGCATCGGTTATATGACTGGGTGGGCGTAGCCAACTCAACTTCACTCACAGCAAAGTGCTACCGCCCCACCTTGCCGTGAGTGACGTTGAGTTGGGCATGCCCACTTAGTCACGTGACACCCCCCCACCAAGCCACGCCCATAGAACCGGTGGTGAAAAAAAATAGATTTCACCACTGATCTAGTTGAAAACAAGCTCTTTCTACGTGAGCAGAAATAGAAGCTGCCCAAATAGCAGAGAGACAAAAGATCAGTTCCTAATTGACAAGATGATTTTGGAAAACTATAAGAGAAGAAAGACCGATCTGAATGTAGGTTGGATAGATTATAGAAGAGCATTTGCCACATGACTGGATAAACAAGTTTCTAGAAATAACAAGAGTCAGGAAAAACATCAGAAGTTTTGAGCAAATATCAATGGCACAATGGGAGACACAGTTGCTGGTCAGTGGTGAGAAACTGGGAGAGGTTAATATCAAAAGAGGAATCTTTCAAGGAGATCCATTTTCACCGCTATGGTTTGCCATTGCATTGATTCCTTTGTTGAGAATACTGAACAAGTCAAGTCATGGCTATCAAACATTAAATATATCTGCTAGGCTATCCCATCTCCTTAACAAGGATGAGCTAAAGCTGAATGGAGAAATACCATCTGAAATGAAATTGCTGCTCAATGCTGTCGGAATGTATAGGTAAGGTATTGCAATGGAGTTAGACTGGACAAATGTGCCACCCCTAACATCAATAAAGGAAAAATTGTGAAATCTGAAGGAATCAAGATGTTCTATGGAAATAAGATCAAGAATGTGGATGAGGAAGATCAGTACAAACACCTGAACATTATTCAGGATGACAACATCAAGCAACCTGAAGTCAAGAAGGAGGTTAGTAGTGTTGCATTGAAGCTAGAACATCATGAAGGCTTAATGAATACCAAAGAGACCAAACTGGCCTATAAGAAAGACGAAATGAAGAATAGAAAAGAGACATCGCAAAGTATAATATTACATGACCGCTATATAACAAAGCTAGTAGGCAAAACAGATAACCACAAGATTTGGCAACAGCTAAGAGCCAGAAAGGAGGCTAATTCTGGCTGCCCAAGACAAAGCCTTAAGAACAAAAGCATACAAAGCCAGAATTGAAAAGACAACAACAGATAGTACAGTACACTATCTCTGCAAAGAAATTGAAGAAAGGGTGGTTAATTAGCTGCTGCAAGAAGATCACACAAACTGATTACAATAATAGCATGATAAGGTAGCAACAACAGCGCATTGCAATATCTGCAATAGATACTACTTGCCTTGCCTGCAAGCAAGAAAACTGGTGGGACTACAAAATAGACAATGTACTAGAAAACAAAGAAGCTAAAGTGTTCTGGGGCTTTAGAATTCAAACAGACAAGCATCTGCTACACAACACCCCAGACCAAACAATTGTTGATAAAAAAAAAGACAAAAAAGTCTGGATAGTGGACATTGCAATACCTGGAAACAGACTATAAATGAGAAAGACTAGGAAAAAATCACAAAGCAGAAAGACCTGCATATAGAAGTAGAAGAACGGTGGCAAAAGAAAGCCAAAATAATACCAATAATAATGGGAGCACCATTTGAACACCATCGGCATGGACAAAATCACCATCAGTCAATTACAAAAGGTAGCTTTACGAGGAACAGCTTACATCCTGCTACAATACCTTTAATATTATTAAATAACAATAACTGCCTATCACAGATTCCTTATTTTTTATTTTATTTATTAAATGTTTATGCTGCCAATTTCCCTTATCAAGTGACTCTAGGGAAGAATTTGGTAGATGGATAAAAATGCCAAATCCAGCCTAAGCATTTGCCTGACTATACAACTAACAACAGCAACAAAAACAACAACAAATATAACTATGTATTACACTTGAGTTTATGGTTGGGACTATGGGACTTCTGTACTACTTAACCATTGTACAAAAACTAAATGCTTATTGATGAAATATACTAGCCACACATTTTAATTAATCTCATATGTTAAGCAATAGTATTTCTTTTACCAACTCCACAAAAAGCCACATTTCACTTCATCTAAGCAAAAAGTGCCCATAGAGTAGTGCAGAATTTCTCTGAATTCAGCACTGTGCTTGCTTTGTTTAATGTTTTCTGTTTGCATGTAAGTACTGTTCGTTCTAAGCAATTCACCAAATCTCTTAGAAGCTAACCTTAGCATGTTTCAAAATACTTTTCACAGAAAAAGTAATTTGGCTTGTCAAACAGGGCTTACAAGAGCAAGAATTGTCTAAAACCTGCATGGAGAGAGAGCATAGACCCTTTACTTCATTTAGTCCATTTCCACGGGTGCCCAATAAAATGTTCTCATGTGTCTCTGAAAAATAAGGGCCAATGTAGTCTTTGAAAGCAAGTGTGGTGTAGCAATAAAAGAGACATCTTAAGAAGCAGCCTCATGATTTGGCCGAAGTGCTTTGTCACTTTAGGATGAGATATCTCACTTAGCCAGGAATCATTTGTAGAGCACTACTTTTGAATTGTTGACACAGCCCTAATGTGTACATTTCAGATTATATAAGATATTGACAAATTGCTTGGAGAACTGAAACTTAAAATCACCTCAGTTGTGCATTCTATCTTATCAGTTTGGCCCATGAAAGTTTATGTACTTCAAACTAGAACATGGATTGTTATTCTTTGAAGGGAATCTTCTTCTTTGAACTTTGTGATGAAAAAGTTAAGTTTAGTACCTCTGCTTTGACATAATCAGACCCTGATGTCTTGATGTCTAATTTGTCTTGCTTCTGGTGTTGAAAACAGTGATGTCATGAACTATTTGAAAATGACCATTGTACTAATAGCTTCGAAAGTTTTATATCAGTTGGAGCTGGTACACCAACAGAGAGAATTTGCCTTTGTTACCTGTTCAGCAATAACAGTCAAGAGTCTTGTGGCAACTTCAAGATCTCTTGTTTTATAAACTTTTGTAATCTTATCAGTCCACCAGATGCACAAAATACAATCCTTTTACCTCTGTGCAAATAATCTTACTTGGGTCATGCAAGCATTGTTGCAGGGTCCTATTTACATGAGACTTCCTGCTTACTTTACCATATCATCTCTGCTCCCTTTGTATTGTTTCATTTGTATCTATTTTTTCCTAGCAGCACCCGGTATTTTCTTTTTTGAAGTTGAACTTCTACCCTCTCTAATTACAATTACCTATTTCCATGACTTTTTCAAGCAACTAATTGTTCTCATGGGAAAACCCATATAAAGTCAAACAATTGTATATGTGTGGTGCTTACTGCTGTAGATAAGAGTCTGTGAATGAAAGCGGAAAAATACAGAAACTGGGTTTTTAGCATGAGTGCATTGTACCCTTAATTTTCTCACTTCAGTCAGATTCTTTTGCTTCAGTACTATTCATTCTTCACTTACAAAATTGATATTGGATACGATTTGACCTAAGATACAGAACAACTACTTTGACTGTCCTTGAAATATCTGGACATATATATTTTATGACAAATAAAAACCGAAAAGTCCAAGACAATTGTTTCAAGATATCTATTTCCACAGAGAATCCTATTATTTACCCAGAAATAAAGGCAAAGAAACATTGTCTCCATATTGTGTCCTTTGGTGCAGAAATACAAGATTATAGTATAAAAACTATAGAATAAAGTTCCCAACTTTGACAACATTTAGACATGTGGACTTTAACTCAAAATGTCCTAGCTGGTGTCAAAATTCAGTTTTTGAGACAGTTTCTTTTTATTGTAAGAAACTCAATAATGGTAATATTCACACAAGGCATTATCTAAGTACAATGAATTGTCATATTATAATGACAGAATGTGACTAATCTTGCCAACCTGCTAAGTTCCATGAAATACTCAAAATAAAATATGAAAAATCACTCATGCCACAGATGAAGTGAAAATCATAAGGTCAGAAAAAAATCTTGAAAGCTTTTTAGCTCAACCAACACTTAAATTAATTGATGTCCTGAAGTTATTTTAGCATTTATGAATTTAAATCTTCAATTTACAATACAAAAATGTCTTCAGCTAATATCAACTTTCCTGACAGTATACAAAAGATTACCACATTGAAGAGAGACTTTCTTGGAAATAATGCAGTTAATTTGAGTGATGAAATAACATCAAGTAATAAATATTTACCTAAATAAAGTTCATAGGCAAACATTATGCATTTTTCTTTTGCCAAATGAAGACTTTTTTTTTAACCAATGAACTGTTAGGTAAACACTGAAGTCTTAGCTTACAAGGGCAAAAAGCACAGATCCCATGAAATCTGTCTCTCCCAGACTCATAAATTAAAGTTCAAGTAAACAGAGAAAAGTCAGTTACTAACTAAAACTAAACTGAGCTGCCAAAATGGACTGTTCCAAATCTCTTCTGCTGTCTATTTACTATTCTGGAACTTAACATATAAATGTCTTTAACTTCAAAGTATGAGTTTTCAGTTATCTGACTTAAAGGAAGAATCTCCAGACATCTAAAAGTACTTTCTTGAATCAAATATGATTCCATGAAATAACCAGGTTCTTCTTACTGAATGACTTACTCTTTGAGCAGAAATATTTTCATACCTATGTACAATGCTGTACTCACAGGCACTTATGTCATCTCACCTCCTTTTGTCAACTACATAATCCCGTTTTTTGAGGTCACATATTTTCTTTCTTCTTCATCCATATTTAGTTGTTTACTTCCTTATTACATAGAGATCCACCTACTGAAGGCAGCTCATTTACATAAAAAACATCTGAACTCACAAACAAAATGCAATAATGAAAACATATTTGAAACAAACGAAGTTAAAATTACTGACCCACATACCAGGCAATGCTTAACTTCAAAGGTGTGTTGAAACATCTATATACAGTAAATCTTTTTACTTTCTTGAACATTAATAGCATTAGCATCTTTAACATGGATCTGCTCCAGAAGAGCAGGTTGCCACCTGACTTCTTTCAAGGAGGAGATCCATTACATTCTCTCCTGGATAACTTGGATAGATAACCTGGATAGATTCCACACTGAGGAGATGGTCCTGCAATTCTCCCAAATTCAACCATTCATATTGTTATTATCAGTATTGCAACTTATTGTGACCAAGGTTTTGCTGCTAAAGGTGGCTGTCAACCTTCAGTATGCAGGGTCACATAATATGCACCAACGATCGTTTCTGAATAGTCCTCAGGGGCAGCCCTAAGAAAACATACTGCTGTATCTCAATTGCAAGATAACAAATATGTAAATTGCTAAGGCCTCCCATTCTAAAAAAGGCTGGTAATTTTCAGAACTATCAAAACTGGTTGAAGTCACCCTTGGCCATAGTCTTAATCTGCTGCTCTGTAGGAATTGTAAATTCAATTCCCAAACTGTAAGCCTGCTACTTCAGGATAAGTGCTATCTCAGAATTAGTATAAGAAGTGGCAGCATGCCGGATAGTTTCTGCATAACCAACCACTGCTGGAGTTAAATCCCTTATTGCTCCTAGACATCAAGTAAGAACAGCCACAATATCTCTTACTCAGCCCTGGGTGGAAATATATCAATAACCTCAACAGATACACTACAATGTCAACAACATTGTGCATCACTTTATGGGATGAATATCATTTCCCTTTTCAGTGACCAGTTAGTAAAATCCACCACCATCTTTGTACTTTCCACTCAGATTCTCCATAGGATTAGCACAATTGTGGTTTCACCTGAGGCAGGTATGTTTTGAGTGCTAGCCTAAGACTTAATTGTTTAGGGAACATTTGAAGGTAGCATTTGAACATTCTTGAGTCTAGACTGGTATGCCATCCTGTCCTGGTGCTGCTCCTTTTACATCTACTAAATCCCTTCAACATCCGTAGCTCCCCTTTTATTGCTTTGGGCTTAAGAGCCCTCTAACCCCGAGCCACTGATGCCACTGCTCAATTTCCAAAATCCAGCAATGAATCCTTCTTGCAGTCTGCATTTCCCTAGACTAACCAAGTTCTGTTTTGCTTAGTATCCATCATGCTTAGACTATCCTAGAATTGAAAGGCTGGAACGTTATGTTGCTAAGGGAGCGGAGAGAAGAAGCAGAAATCAAGACCCGGATTTGAAGTAATATCCATCAGGAAGTCAATCATATTGCCATTTTCAGGATATCATCTGTTACTTACATTTAGTCAGCCAGGACTTTGGATCAATAAAAAGTTCTACACCATCCCAGTATCTGGTAAGGGCATTCCCCAAATTTATACTTGATCTTTCTGGTCTTAACATCATTAAAGTACTGGTTCTTGCAATGTTATTCAAAGGCAGCAAATGGTAAAATGGTGTATTTTTTCAAGAAATCTTTTGCCTTAGACATCACAGTGAATTAATTCACCCTCCATGATCTCCACCTTCACATTACACACAAACAAGGCATTGTAAATGTCATATATTGTGAGGCTATACAATATTATACAGTATTTTCTCCAATGCTGATTTCATGCAAATTACATATACAACATTCTTAATGCATTTTATGTCAGCGTGTGTGTGCTATACTACTTATGCCTTTTGTTCCTCTGCACTTAGCTCCCTACATTAATATGGAAAACTGTGATACTTTTATCACAAGCCAATATCCACCATTAAAATCTAGTATCGTCGCTTCGCTTCCATATAACAAAATACTGTTTCGTGGTGTATTCATCTATATGTAAAGTAGGCATAGAAATCAGCCTGTGATTTCAGGATAAACTCTTTTAACAGGTAAAAATGCACATGCCATTTCTAGTGCATGGCTAACTGAATCATTGTTTAATTCAGATGTCTGACTTTGCACTGAGCCATACTGGTTAGGTTCACAAAGGTGCCTAAGCCACCAATCAGCCAAGCACATTTGATTTAACATGTTCTACAAACTTAACCTAGAGATCTGGCTTGGATGCCTATCATTCTTCACTGTTTCTTGGCCTCAACAATTCACTCTTTATAAATAAAAAGAAAAGCCATTGCTGACAACGCAATCACTGCCTTTGCTTTCCTATTGCAAAAAAACTCAACCCAACCATGAAAATACTGGATGCTCCAATAATGTTAAACAAATGAAGCATCCAAACTATATCATTTTGATGCTTTCGGGTCAGAAAGAACTTGTCCCTCACAACCTTTGGTTATTTAAATAGAGTATTTCTTTCACGAGGAGAAGAGTTTTGTAGTTCAGGATATAAACATGGCATAGTAACTCTAGTCACTGGGATTTTATCTGATATCAGTATACTACAAATGATCATTGGCACCAATGCCAACTGTGCTTTGTTTTTAAAATTGATAGTCAATATATTCAGGGAAAAAACAGCTAATGGAAACTTAACTATGGGATTCAGAGGCATTGCCACCCATAGGTATGGGAGGAATAGTAGAGCTGTCTTAAATAACTGACCACCCATCTTTGGATTTCAAGCCTCATTAGCCTGTTAAAGTATGATTAATGAGATTGTGGGAGAGCTTAAAACTTGAGAAATATTTGCTTCAGCAGCAGTAAATCAACCAGAAGACTGAAGGGATAGCTCAGCATTGACAAGGCAACTTGCTAAAGGGCTCAGTGCATGTTTTAGGCTAAGAAAAACGTGTGATTGTGCTTTACTGTACAAATCCACCTGCAATTTAAAAGAAATATGGTTTGATTCAGCACATTGTCCAAATCAAACACATTGTTTTCTAAACTATTCAGGGCACCCAAGATCCTGAAAATGTTGCTAACTATCCCACTGAACATTTTAAGTTTCAGCTTAGGGCTCACAGCCAGCTTTGAAACTCAATGCATTGTAGCATTGGAGAAAATTCCATCTGTTCTTCTAATCCATGCTTACTTTCCAAGGCAATGAAATTCAAACATGCCAATTTCTAATCCCTTCCTACAATATTCTTCTATTTGCATGCTAACAACTCAGACCTCATCTACCTCCTATCACAGATGTATTGCTCATTATAGATATCTCTTCACATGCCCCATTACAAAAACTGTCAAAGATAACAGCAGACTAGGTAAGATTGTACTATTACAGGGTTGTTTTTCATATCAAGTGGTGTATATATTTCAACATACCTAGTTAGTTCCAAGAATGGCAAAACAATTACTTTTAGGCAGTACCTTTTTTTCTTTTAACTAACCAAAGTATTTGACTACCAAAAATTGCTATAAAATATATTTAATAAAGGATTGGGATTAATGGAAAAATAAAAAACCAACCCAAATTACAATTCACATTTATTTACAGCAAGTGTTCAGGCTTATACGTTTAAATGGCATTTCAGTTAAAGATAGAACTTTAAAATGCTTTAAGATATCCACAGAACACCTACTTTTAAAAGTTCACTAATATCATGGACTATAGTGCAGATTTTTAATTTTTAATTTTAATATTGAGGTGAATGATGTTTTCCATTGATAAATCAGAATGCAAAACTGAAAGTATTTAAAACCTGAATGTCAGAGTTAATTAAAGTCATAAATCAGATAAAGGCCCATTATAAAAGGCTTTTTTTCCAGCCTATTAGGTCTGATGCAAAATTCTTTCCACATTATTAAGCCTATAAAAGAAGATACTTCTGCACAGAGCTCATGCTTATATTATTACTAATATTCGTACATAACAGAATACAATTTGCTGATTATTGCAGAAGTATCTTCACATAGCCATTATAAAATGTCAAAGTTATTTCCTAGGGGTAGAGAATATAACAAACTTAGTCTGCATTATTTTGCAACATGAACTTGCAGAGTCAGAAAAAAAGGTTATTGCTTTAAAATGAAATTTACATCTGGTAGTCAACCGGCTTCAATCGCTAAAAGTAAATATAAAAATTAAGCAGTTGAGAAGTTAGCAATGCAAGACTCTGTGCCTAAACACGAGTTATAAAACTTTTCATAAAAACTTTAACACAAGACTAAACAAAAACTATTATAACATGGTATTTACTCCCTTTGTTAATTTAGAGAAATGTGCTTTCTTTTTGTCAAACCCCAAAACATCCACAATTCATGGATAATTTTTCTACTTTGAAAACGAGAAACCCTCTAAATTTATCTTGCAGATCAGAAAAAGCTAAGAAAAACAAACACGTTAGAATTATCTGCTTTTGCACTTCATATTTATTTTTCAATTAATTGGTAATTCATAATTAAGGAAAATACCAAACTACAAAGTTCATTACATCACAATTGGTTTTAACGACATGTACAAGTTTTCGCTATCATGTTCTGGTATTCTTGGTATACAATTGATCTATCAGCCTCCACCTTCAAAACACTCAAAGGACTGTACTCAGCCGGAATGCAGGAAAGTTCAGGGACAGAAGAATCCAGTTTCTCCCGCATGACGTTATAAATTATGGCGTGCATAGGAGAGCCATAGCGATGGCCAATAACTCTTGGACAGTCACCTTTGCAATAGTGGGGATTGTATCTATGTGGTGCAATTATCCATTTGTCCCAGTTCAGTTGACTGAATTCCAACCAAAAGCTATGAAGCTCACATTCATTTTGAGGAAAAGAGAACCGTTTGTAATACTGACTTATGTTAAATATTGGAACTGGAGTGTTTTTCATTTTCCCATCCTCTCTTCGCTGACGAGGTGCTCTTCCCTGTTTAAGGCCTTTCCTGGCATCTGCACTGGGAACTGTGAAAGGACCCTTTTTGAGACTAGACGATGTAAGGTTCCTTCTGAGAAAATTCCATCTGTGATAAGTGTGCTCACTAGTGTCAATAGTATAGAGGAGAAGAAAAAGGGATCTTTGTGCCATATTGAAGAAATCATATTCAGAGTTGGGAGAATGTTCATTTTTCAAGCAGGTGAAATTCACAGCCATACGGAGGTTTCTTTTCTTGGTGACTATCCAAGGGTGAAGAATAGTGGTCACATCAATCTCAGTCCATTTGCGTCTAAGTTCAAAATGCAGATTGAATATCATTCCATGTGGAACATCAATGCACACTTGACTGGAGGCATCACTTTCTTGAACAACCAAGTTGCAAACACAGATAAGATTTGAAGCTGTAGAAACAGACTCATCAAATAAGAGTAAAGCTGACTTGAGTAAGTGCTCTGAGGCAGTAACACAATCCAAGTTGAAAAACAGGTCTATTGAATGAAGATCTCCTGCAAAGAAATTGAAGAAAAAATGTTTAAACAAAGTCCTGCCCTCCCAGTTTGCTTCTATTAATCACTTTATACTTTAGTATATTTGCAAATGAAAGCAATTAATCTCAGTAAGACTTTGATTAGGCATACACTTTTTCTCAGCAAATGGCAAAGAAGGCAGTCATTTTAGGGTGGCAGCCATTTTGAATATCCATTTAAAAAAAAAAAAGCCTATCAATATAAAGCTTTGGAGAAACAAGATGGCCACTACTATTGGTGTTTGACTAAAAAAAGGTAATTTTCCAACTATAGCAAAATATATGTTTTACACTATTAAAAGGGACCCCAAAGATGTATCCCATTCCATTGTACATGGAAGAACAAACAAGACGACCCATATTTTGACAAGGGGCAAAAAATTAGCTAACCCAAAAAAAAGTTCTCACATACCGTTAGTAGTGGGATGCTTGCATTCAGCATGTGGTGACACAAGACGGACAGTGTTGTAGAGATGCCTTTTGTTGGCCTTAAGAACACCTTCCTCAGTAGCAAACATTTTATACAGGTTTTTCATATAATGTAGGGCTCTATAATCTGGGGGTGGTCTTGAGACATCACTTTGAAAGCCCTGGGGATCACGGCCAGACAGCAGCTTGAAAAGAGGAGCATGTGGACTTTGGCCATTTTCTTTTGGAAGAACCAATGATGGAGATGTCTCAGACACCTGCACCTCTGAGAACGGTAAGGGCGGAGAAGTCCCTTTGTTTCTCAAACTAGAGGCACATAAGACCCCAGGAAAGAACCTGTACAAACAAAAACAGAAAATTAATCCCCCAAAAAGCTTCATGATGAGGATTAGTTGGGCAAAGTGACTATCTCCCCCATTACAGAGCAAGCCCTCAAAAAACAAAACCAAACCAGCTCCTTCTAGCCTCTTAAATAAAGCTACACTAATTAGACACCAAGGAAAGACACACCTGATGGTGTCATTCTGTTTACTTCAGACCCCTCCCTTTGCAGGTGAATTAAGTTATGGCTCCTTTTCTCCTGCAGTTTAGTAACGTTAAAACCAGATTAACTCAAAATAATTTGGAACATGTGGTGAAATGTATGCTGTAACTCTGTAACACTTTCCAGAAAATAAGCCCGTAGTTCAAAATAGGACTTCCTTGAGGAAAGAGAGATTTCAGATTGTGCTCAAGATTAGTTATTCTAAAACTACAGCTCTGCTTAACTTTAGTGCCAGATAGTAGAAACATTTAATTTGATAATCCTGTGCATGTTAAAGACACATTCACAGAGTAGTGCTTGTTTGGGATGTGCTTATCACAGCATTGGCTTTTCAAGTAAAGACAAGCATATGGAGAATAATGAACTCCTGGAGGGTAGAAAGGGTCAATATTACTACTGTATAACTTGTTTTATTTTCTGTTAAGGTGAGTAAAGTGAACAGGCTGTTCTATTTTTTTAAAAAAATCTCTACAGTTTTAAGAATGATAATGATCCAGTGTAAAACAACTTTTCCTGCTTAAGCCACAATGAATGCCAAGATAATTTCATTGGAGTGTTTTCTCTGAATGAAGTGAAAGAGAAAAATGAATTGCAGATGTTGCTGCTTGTTTTTTATTAAAAGAACTTATGGTGGTTGGAAAAAGGAGGCAAAGAAGTAGAATAAACAGCTTTCCAATCAGTTCCTCCAGCTGAATATTTTTAACTATTACTGAAGATTTCTAACTAGAGTCCTTGGTAAATCTGGCAAGCAAACCTAACTGCTGAGTAACAGTTTCTACCAAGCTCCAGTCTATATTAATGTAGAAGAGAAATCCGAAGACCTTCCTAATGTTTCATTATGCAGTTTCATAATACAGTGACTCTGGATTGTTTGGAAGAGTTCCTTCAAAGTTCCTTTGATGGAGATGAATTACCACAAAATGAGGAGCAAAAAAATATTCTGCAACCACCCAAAATAGCATATGTAGTGCTTTGGAACTCTAGAATGGATTTCAAATCACAGTTAAGACTAAAAGTATTCCTTACTATGGCTGCCAGCTTCAAAGGTACGGGGATTTTTTTTACAGATGTACAGTTTTATTTTTATACATTATAGTATTTTTCCATATTTATTTAGAAATACCTCACAAGAGCATCCTGTTGTACTTATTCAATAATGAGTATTTATCATGTGATTTTTAGTTTTTTAAAGCTGTGTATTCTGCAGGTTTTTAAAAAAAGTTTTTAGTATTTCATTTACATAATGTAATACATGTGTATATTTGATTATTGTTTTTTTGGTATTTACAAAAAATGTACTGGTTAAAGGTTCTTTCATGTTGAGTCACATTCCTTATGACTATTGATTTATTAAATACATTTCTATCCTATTGCAATTTAAAAAACTCTCTGTGCTATAGACACGTGGTAGAGATATGTAGGTTTTTGGAAGTAAGTAATATAAAACTAGTTGCCATTGGTCTCTTCCAGAATGTTTTTGTTTAAAATTCCAATCTAGTTTCCAGCTCTGAGTTTTCCTAGTGTCTGGGGGGGGGGGGGGGGATAATTAAAATTCAGT
>JANHFL010001947.1:44059-73998 GCA_032468155.1 Oxyrhabdium leporinum | reverse complement strand
GTTTGCCCGATAGCCTAAATTTTCTACAAGTAACTGAGGATTGGCCTAATTTCCTAGTGACGATTTCTGATAAATTTTGTCTATGCTTTATTTCCTTCTTGGCAGAAATTCCTTAAATAAGACCATTCTTGTGTAATCTGAGTTTTTGTCTTTCTGTTTACAGGTAAGTCACACTTTGCTTGAAGGATTTGTTCAGAGAATTATAGTCAGAGAATTAATCACTAACATTAAAAAAAATGTTTTTTTTGTGATATGGGGCTATTCAGAATAGGGGCCCTTCTCCAGAAATGAACAGCTTCTGTAGGTTGACCTTACGAGTTCATTATATTGTAGAATCTGTCATCTCTATGTATTCTTTGTTTCTAAAATTCTCAGTATTTCCAGATAACTTAATTCCAGGCATTGCCCATGGCAGAGGTCTAGAGAACAGCTCATAGAGAGAGGGTTTAGTTGATGTTGAGGAGTCCATTTGCTTGCAGTGGAGAAGGGAAGCAAAGCTAATTGTGGATGATGATACCGCCAACGCAAGTGCAAAACCCACCATTTTTTCCTTCCCTCTTCATCTTCATGTAGGCCCAACAGGCAGATGAGAGAACAACAGATTGCTTTCTCAGAATCCTAGACTGGCAATAACAAGAACTTAAGAATTGCACATCACTTTAGCCTCAAGAAAGCAGTGGGACTAGAAAAGTTTGTAATCTATTACAATAGATTAGGAAAACTCTACCATTCCTTTCATCTGCCATTCATTTTTAAGAGGCGTATATCATCAGAAAAGTTTGGCCTCCAAACAGATTTTATTTAAACAATATTTTACAGATACTTCTGCTGAAATCTCTATCAAACCAAAGGAAGCAAGTTTGTTCTGAAGTAGCTCCTGGATCTCCTAAGAGATTGAATTAATCACAGGCTCTATTTAAAAGAACTGGACTAGAACATAGCCTTTCTGATCTGCAGATATTTCAATAGTTCATCTACTCATAATGGGTCTAGATTCAGTTATGAAAGTCTTTCTTTTCCATTCCTTATTTTGTTCCATTCTAGTTCTGGCAAAAATTTCTTCTGCATTCTTTACTCTGGACCTCTGCTTGGTTTCTGCTGAAGTCCAGGCATGAAAATGACTTTTTGTTGGACTCTTACATGGTTCATAGCATTTTCTGATGAATCTATTATTTCCCTAAAGTATTTTCTGCTATGTCTCAGTTTTGTTGCCAGTTCATCTTTTCCTCATGTAATTCTTGCCAGTATTGCCATATTGATGTTACTTTGTGTGGACTCTGCTCTATGGCGCAATGGTTAGAATACAGTACTGCAGACTACTTCTACTGACTGCTGGCTGCCAGCAGTTCAGCAGTTCGAATCTCACCAGGCTCAAGATTGACTCAGCTTTCCATCCTTCCGAGGTGGGTAAAATGAGGACCCAGATTGTTGGGGAAATATGCTGACTCTGTTAGAGAGGGCTGTAAAAGCACTGTGAAACGGTGTATAAGTCTAAGTGCTATTGCTATTGCTGTTTTGAAGGGGGCACTAGATTCTGTTTGTGCCCTGTTTGTAAGATTGGAAGATCTCCGTCTCACAATTGTAATTTATTCCTTGTTTCCTAAGGTCATTAAGAGATACCCAGTGATTCAAATAAACCTTCTCTATTCTTAGTCTTAGTAAACAAATAATGGTTCTTTGTCTTGTTAACCTTTGTGCTAGACTTAGGTTTGCAGCTGGTGTCTTTTGATGAACAAACAATGCTAGATTTGGCCCTGTAGCATTTGCTTTTTCTCCTCAATAATTTTAATGGCTGATTCTACTTTGTATTATACATTGTTAAGTTTTCTGAGCAAAGTCCCATCCTACTTTGCTGTAAAAAATCTTTCAGTACTCTAATGTTCTGAATGCACTTTGTGCTTGATTTCTGCCAATTGTGGAATCATTATTCCTTCTTCCTGGAAATGGATGCAGTTCTGCATAGATAGGTCATGTCATGCTAAAACAATTGCATAATTTTCTTCAGTTTATAGTCCTTTGTTTCTTGCAATCTTGTAATATAACAAATGTCAGATTCTAGAAAAAGTCATTTTCCTCCTATCATTGTAATTCTAGCAGATTTCCATGGATTGGATCATTATGATAACATATCAGTGGATTCTATTTCAACTTCTACTGATCCCTCTAGTGAAAGCTCTGGTAAAGTTCATCCTCCTATGATTTCCTGTCACCTGTTGATCCCACATTCTATCCCTATTTAATGTGATTTATTTATTTTTTTACATTCTTAGTCATGAGCTTGTGATACACAATTGTTCTCTTTAACAGTGATCAGTTTCTTGTCAGGTAGTATAACCTAAACCAATGTTTCTTAATTTCCCACCCTTCTTTTCAGAAGTGGGACTTTTTCCCACATCTAAAAAATTATTGAGACTCACAAAAGATGTATGGATCTGCATGGGTTATGTGTATTAATATTTACCGTATTAAAAATTAAAATTAATCCATTTGATGCCACTACTGCTTCTCATGATTGTTTATTTTTCAACATAGGCTGGAAAATAAATTTGATTTTGTGGACCTGAGAGTCTGGAGGGATGCCCAGAGGTTCTAGCATCACTTGGAGGAGATATGTCTTGGAGGAAGTATGTCTGCTTATTGGCACTATTAGGCAAATGATTGGGTTGCTGGATAGGCATGACTTTATTAATTTAATCAATTAATTGACTGATTAATTTACCTGGCTGCCCATTCCAAGTACATGACTTTGGATAGCCAACAATAGAAAAACTGAATGAGCTTTGTGGGAAGATGATGTTTATTTGTGGATTCATCTATGTTGGTATTTTGTTCAATCCCTGTGACATCTGGCTCAGTTATAAAGTACAAACTGCACACTCCAAATTGTTGTCTTGACCTAGTGTAGGTATTACCTGAACTGACAGCTGCTCACTTATATAAAAAGCAGCAAATGTGCACATCTAGAAAAATGTTTTGAAGTACACGCAACCATAAGTGATACCCGAGTGTATTAAAGTAATAGTAAAAAAGAAAAGAACAATTGAAAAATTAAAAGGACAGTGAGAAGCATTGTGGGAGGCAAAGCCTCCAATGTGGCTAGAATTTCCATTTTTAAGGTAGAAAAGAAACTAGGTGGGGTTTAGATAGAGCTCGGTCACCACATGGAGAGAAGAACTTGAATTGTTTTCTCTGATGAATATGCATCTGACCCTAGAAGAAGAAAAGCATAGAAAAGAAGATCCAGCACAAAAATTAGACATGAATTAAGGAAAAGAGAGTAATGATTTACCGTAGAACAGCCTACCAAAGCAAGTTAGGTTCCAAGACTGATCCTGGCTGGTTTGACTGTTTGCTGATCTAAACTTTGTCTTCCCTCCTTTATACCTTTTCCAACATATGGGGGAGCACAGACAGCAGATGTGAAACTGACCAAGGGCCAAATTCCTGGTCAGTCATGGAAACTTACTGGTGTCTTTAGTCCAATTATTATTTCTCAGGCCAGACTTCTTCTTCTGGTGAGGAAAAGTAGAAGGGGAAAAGGGCATGAAAGATACCATGATACCCGAGTGTAAACAACATTTGTAAAATCATTCCAGAATAGCTGGAGAAAAGAAAAAAATGTGTTTCTGTAAAGTGTCACAGGGTGGCAGAAGTGCCATATACTCTAGTGATGATAAATCCCAATACCATATTCATCCAGTTTCTGATCAAGTCAAAGAATGATTTGATTTGAAACCTAGCCTTGAAAGGAGTAAACTGAAGGAGCCAGAGCAAATGGTCACTATCCACAATCTTTAATTATATTAGCCTTGTCTTAATTTTATGGGAAAATATTGTAATATTGGATACTTTCCTCAGAGCATATTGGAAAAAGAAATAGATTCTTACATGGAGGTAATATAGAAATTGAATCTCCAAATAAGACTAAACAACAAAAGGCAGAAATTTTCAGGGATACCTGAAAATAACCACCTGAATATTTATATGGTTACGTCAATTTATGTTTATTTTTTGGCAAAACATTTTTGTTAGAGATGGATGGGAAGATAGCATGCCATCTAGGTTCAGCAAACATAGAGCAAATAGCAATGTAGGTTGTAATGACCCTTTTCTATTTAAAGAAATTTCTAGAAGTATAACAATGTATTTATTTTCATAAATGGCAAGATTATTGCAATTAAATCATTTTATCTGCCTGCCAAGCACATATCTCCCTCCAATCTGAAACTTTCAAAATTAAACAATTTTTGAAAAATGATAAGAACAGGCTTGTTATATTGTAATTGGAGCATGATCAGTTATACAAAAAAGGCAATAAATGTAAAATATAATTTAAAAAATCCTTAGCAGATCTACTCATAGAAATTTTTTCTTTATGCTAATCTGTTTGAGTTGGCATTGTCCTCCCAGCTTTAATGCAGTGTAATTCAATGTATACTAAAAACTCATTAGTCTCTTTGAGGGAAATGTGGCAGTTCATCAGGTTTCTTGATAGCTGGTTCCACAGTCTAATTGGGATAACATTTTGTCTTCATTTGCACTATTGCAAACTATTAATTTGTCCTACTGTATTATTCATTATTTGACCAGCAGAACTCCTTCACTTTCATTGACACGCTTCATATTTACAGGTTGCAAGACTTGATTGTTTTGTTTTGGTAGACATCTGAATGAAAAATAATTGATCTCATTTGTAATCTTCTCATGAACTGCAGATGTTGACATATTTCTCTCCATATTGCTCACAATTTATTGTATTGTTTAACTTCTGTTTAATTTTGGTTCTGTCTTTCCTTTATGGACTGTCTATACAGATAGTCCTTGACTTATGAATTGAGCCCAAAATGCATGTTAGTAAATGACACATTTGTTAAGTGAGTTTTGCCCCATTTTAAGATCTTTCTTGTCACCATTGTTAAGTGAATCACTGCAGTTGTTAAGTTAGTAACACGATTGTTAAGTGAATCTGGCTTCCCCCTTGATTTTGCTTGTCAGAGGGTCAAAAAGGTGATCACATGATGCAACTGTCATAAATATGAGTCAATTACCAAGCATCTGAATTTTGATCATGTGACCACGGGGATGCTGCAATGGTCATAAGTGTGAAAAATGGTCATGTCACTTTTTTCAGTGCCATTGTAACTTTGAACAGCCACTAAATGAACTGTTGTAAGTCGAGGACTACCTGTATAGAAATTCTTGTTCATTTTACCTTGCTTGTTTCTCCAAAATCTCTCTTTCTCTTTCCTATCTCCAAATGCCCTGGATTCTGCACGCCATCAGATCCATTGTATTTCTGAGAATTCTAAGGCTGTAATTCTCTGCAAGTTTTAAATCTTTTAAAATAGCTTACCCTGTCACCAATCCCTGGTTAAAAAGAAAAAAGAAAAAAAACCGTGTTTTTCCAGGCCTGAAAAAATCAGGGATATTTAACTTAGTTTTAAAGCTGTTTTATCCTGTCCAGAAGAATAGTTGCTCTCTCCTTTTTTTTTCTTTTTCTTTTTTTCTTTTCTCACCTTTCATTTAAAAAGTATAAAAACAGTTTCATTTTTACATTTTTTCTTTTTAAAATATATTCCGCAAAACTTATGGAGAGCTTAAACACTCTTCTCAAATATTTCATGTCCAAACTCAGTTCTCAGATTAAATGCGGTTGGTGGTTTCAGAATCTCCATTTATATTCTTTTTCACGGTTTGTTGTTCTTCTGGCTCACTTTCAGTCACTGCAGCCAAAATGTGTGTAACAAGTTAGGAATGCTTTGAGGTTTGCAGACTTTCTTCCAACAACAGAGAAGACACTTGGTGTTGCTTTTAACTCATTCCTTCCCACCCAGAACTCCAGAACATGGAAACTGTAATCTCACAGTTGTCTGTGGAGATTCTCAGTCATCCAGGTCATGGCTGTCCCAAAGGTGCTTTTTCAAAAGTCAGCTGGACTTCGTTTTTCCTCATGGTTCTTTCATAATGCATGCCACCTATCATAGCTCAGGATTCAGGAAGGGGCTAGGAACATTCTTAGTTGGAGAAAGAAACAAAAATAGGCTTATCTGTTTGTCATTTTTATTTTTTTGTTTTAATATTCTGGAATGGAACAATATTGCCCGTTCAGATATATAGAGTAGGCAGACTACATGGACAGGAGGGCAAAAGACAGAAATAAAGTTGGCTCTGGATAGTTTTGCCTTCTAGGATAAAACAAGATAATATAGTGAAGATGAACGATAAAGCAATGGCAGGATATGTCCTGCTAGAACACAATTTAGTATCCCGTCACAAAAACTTTATTACCACCAACAGCCAGCATAAAACAACATAATATAAAAACGGTATAAGACTAGAGCCAGTTTGGTCTAGTGGCTAAGGCACCAGCCTCTAATTAAGAGACCGTGAGTTCCAGTCCTGCCCTGGGCATGTAAATCAGCTGTGTGACCTTGGGCCGGTCATTCGTTCTCAGTCCAACTCACCTCACAGGGTTATTGTTGTTACAGGGAAAATAGGAGCAAGCAATATTAGGTATGTTCACTGCTTTGAGGTACTTATAAAAGCAAAAAGTGAAAAATAAATAAAACAAATGCAAAAAATGCAGTGCGGGAAAAACAGACCTAAGGACCTATCATAGTGAATCTAGGCCTAAGTAAGAATAAAAAATGGATAGTTTTACAAAAACTCCTATATATAAATAAAGGAAGTACAGTAAGTAAATAAATGGAAGAAACAGCACATGAGCGATTGATCTTAATCACTCCTTAATCTGAAGAAAAAGTATTTCGATACAATTGTTTATCTGTGTTATTTCCCTATGACACATGGATAGAGTTTCCTAGCTTTTTCAATACATATAATCTCTACACTAGCAAAGGATTTTTGATTCATATTTGTCCCATGTTGTCTGTGTTGTCCATTTATTATGTCCCTAACTACAGTATAGTTTGACTCGGGAGAGGTGTATTTGTGAGTGGGTGGGTAGTCTACTGGTATACGTGTTGCTACCATTGAGGGCATTGTTATGCAGTAGCTGATTCTTGCATGCCTGGCTTAGGAATGTTTGCTCCTTTGTATGTTGAACCTAGTAGGATTCTTAAACCAAGTATTTGGGCATTTTGTCACTGAAAATCAGTATTATTATTTATCTTTATTTACTCAATTTCCATAGCCACTAACTCACCTAAGTAGCTCTGGGCTGCTTACAATTTTAAAATTATAAAACAATTAAAATAACCTAAAAATATTACAGTAATAAAAACATCCACAAAGTAAGTGTAAACAGCAGCTGTGATGATTAATCAACTAATAGTAAAGCCAAGTAATGGGGCCCTGAACACATTCCGAGCCCTATGTCTGGGTATATAGCCAAATGATTTACAAAAAGCTAACAGGCTTTTTGTAATCAGAGTGGCTACACAGAAGAAATGGGATGCATGTAGGCTAGCTACTCCCCTTCTGTTATTATGCGTTTCATATGTGGAAATGTTAACTTTAATAAATAAAATGTAGTTGCCATAATTCTCCCTCACAGAGCCAGTTGAGGCATAGGGATTTTTTGGGTGTGTCTTTGGGTCAGTCTTGACTCCCAGCTATTGCCTGGACAAGTTTTCTGCAGGGTTTTTTTTTTAAGCAAGATTTCAGAAGTGGTTTATCATTTCCTCCTTCTTGGGGCAGAGAAAAAGTGACTAGCCCAAGGCCGCCCTTAGGCACCTTTGTGCCTAAGACAGGACTGCAACTCAAGGTCTCCAGATCTATCCTGGTGCTCATCAAACTGGCTCACCATATAAGATCATATGATACTAATATTTAAAGAATGCTATTGGTTACCAAATTATTTAAACCCCAGTTGAAGGTTCTGATAACTACCTAGAAAATCCATTGTAGTTTTGGATTCAGATATCTGAAGGAACACATACGTATATGGGTAGCATTTTAGAGAAGAGAGTCACTTTTAACTCCACACTGAATAATGTGATTGGGCAATGCTTTTCCCAATATAAGTTGTCTATTTATAGGTGCCTCATTTAAAAGTGAAGTACTTGCTGGAATTCTTGTGTTGTAAATTTCATTAGAAAGTTTACCCAGATGCTAACAGAGCCTGGGAAGCAGGAGGCTACTGTATGTCTAAATGTTTTGTATTCTATTTCCTTTGTAGTATCTATATAAACCTAGGAGACCTTGATCTTCATATCTGCCATAGATGCCTATAGACTCTAAGAGGGAAGTGGCAATTTGGGACACTGAGGAAGGCACAGACTTTATAAAAGCCTTGTTCTTCCTAGCCTGTATGTTCAGAAGAGATTTCTGTACAAGCAAAGAGGTGCCTAGTTCTGAACCTGAATTTATCTTAGAGTCAATATGGATACCCTTCTACCTCCTCTGCCTTATCTTGAAAACAATCCTGATTTGGATGACTTGTTATATTGACACTCGGCTGCCATAACTTCTTTGCCTAAGACTTTTTCTTGTGAAAAAAAAGAAGGTTATTTCTCTGTTGCTTGAGAGTAGAGGGCGAGGAAAAAAGGTAGACATAATTTGTATAATAGTTGCTTCTGCCAGGATTGAGGAGGAAGGACAGGAAAATCTCCAGGATTCTCTGGGGACAAGGAAAGGAAAATTTTAAGAAGTGATTTGAGAGTTATTTCTTACACTGATAGGAAGTCTAGCAAAAGTTTCAAAATAACAGCAACATGCTGCATTTATCAAAATTCGAACCTTCTTCATTTTAAGAGCACAAGAAAATTATACTCCATAAATAGTATATATAAAAGTGCTACACTTGACATAGAGGAATCACTTGAATTTGTGTGTTTTCACCTAAATCATCATCATCATCTTCATCATCATCATCTTCATCATCATCATCATCATCATCATCATCATCATCTTGATAGCAACAATAATAATAATATCCTCCTCCTCCTTTTTTATCCCCTAGGGAATTGAGGGAGATACAGAATTCTGGTTCTTGTAGCCTTAACCATTGTCAATTGATGTTCAATCAATCAATCAGAATAGAGCTGGAAGGGACTTGGAGGTCTTCTAGTCCAAACCTCTGCTCAATCAGGAGAACTTATACCATTTCAGATAGGTGGCTGTCCAGTCTGGTGTGCTTTTGATGTTGTCTCTCAATCTTCTTCTAGGTCTGCCTTGTGTTCTTTGATTTTCTCCACTTTTTGTATATGCCTTGTATGGTATGGACTACCACAATATCCTTTCCAGGTGAGCAAACCACTTTATTTGCTGTTTTTGTATGTAGTTTAAGATTGGCTCTATGCCAGTTCTTTCTCTTATGATCTCATTTCTGATTTCATCTCTTCTGGTCACTAGCAGCTTTCCTCAGACATCTTATTTCCATGGTGACTAACTTTCATTTATGTTTTATTGTAAGTGTCCATGTTTGGTGCACAAAGTGGCGATGACTATGAGATGCTTAATGCTTAAGATCAGTTGTACCATTAGAAGAATCCATCAACTTGGTCAGATGGCAGATGCCATGAGTCTGCAGTTATCTAGTTCTCTTTCCTGAGCACCAGTTTCTCCTTCTGCTAGAAGACTAATTTATTTATTTTTTGGTCATTGGATAAATCTATATCCTCTAAAATGATCTGCTACTTGACACTAGAGTGCAAGATGTCAACTTACCTTAGTTTTATAATAATGTCAGTTCTGTAGATGGAATGAAAGAAGTTCTCTCTATTGTCCTCACCTCAAAAGATTGGGTGTCTTGTTCTGGCTCTGCACAAAGGAGAAGAACAAGGGCAGGGCTGTCAAACTTGCGGCCCAGGGGCCAGATGTGTCATGCGCTGGCCACGCCCATGCCCAGTTTAGCGAAGGGGGGAAAAGTCCTGATACGTCACATGATGCCACCATGACGATGCAAGTTTGACACCCCTGTTTTAGGGTCTCCTTTATTTATCAATCAAATTTATATGACTGCCCATCTCACAAATGGGAGAACTAAATGAAAATGTTCTTCAAAAACCATTAAAACATTAAAACATGAATACAAACAAGTTCATGAGAGAAGGCATCAGAATCTTACTTGGGATACAACCAAGGTGTGGGCTCTCTGTTATCTGGGGATCCCCAGGCCTATTGAAAAAACTATGTTTTGAGAGAATTGAGTGGTTTTGCTTTCCAAAAACATCCTCCAGCCAACCCTGCAATTGTCATTCATACTTCATGATGCAAAATTCAAGTGAAACGGAGCAGCTGTGTCAAGTTTATGGATTTTCTACCTACAGTTTACTATGAATAAAACTTTTCAGAGAGTATTTGTGAATTGTTACCTTCAGGAGAGATTACGGCTCTCATGCCATCTCCTGGTCTTTAGGTGCTTGGCCACTCAACTTCCATTGACTCTTTCATGACACAAGTCACAAAAGGAGAAGGACATTTTTATTTATATACCCAGTTATAATTTTTGGAAGCCTTGTTAAGTGCCATCTGCTTCAGCTGAGAACTTTTTTTTTTCTAAATCTCATTACCTGAAGAAATTTAATTGAAGCTTTTGGAATTGTAGTAGAGGCCTTGTTGCCTGGAACAATCATTCTGCTGTCGAACGATAGCCTTTCCCAGCAGTTGTTAATTATATATGGGATACACTCAGTCAATCCTAGATTTTAATATGCACCTGACATGTGAGAAGTCGAAGTGTACATACTTTCCACACTATGATTTTCCTCATGCATATAATTTGCCAGCATCTTTCTGAGTACCAAATATGTAATTAGAAAGTCAGAGAAAGAGCTGGAAGGGTTGCCAGAATATTCTGAAGTCAAACTTTGCTAATGTCTGCAATATAAAAACACAAAGAAAAGTCAGGACAATAATTTTCTACAGAAACAAAGGAGACATTTGAAATCCTTACTGTAAATTAAGAGCCTTATAAATGTGTAGCCATTCTATGCAGTATATCAATACCTTAAAAGATCCTAATTACAATCTGAGCCTTAACACAAATTCTAAGCTGAATGTACATCTTCCTATTTATCATTTTGTGTGCTGCTAGGCATTTCTCTTTTTCTCTTGCATGAGAGGATCTGGGTCAGGCTGAAACACAGTTAGTCTGAAGCCAGCGTTTCAGGTTCATTATTTTAACCCCACCTACTTTCATGTGATTGGATGAGGAGTTCTTCCAATTGCTTGTAAGATGTGAAAGTAGCTAGGGAACCAAAGAAAACTCAAAGAGCTGCTTCTACTGTGCTTAAGGAAACCGTACTCCTATATCCAACATAAAGGAATAGCAGCCACATCTTGCTATAGACAGCATGACCAGGAATACATATCATCTACATTGGTCTCTTTAAAATAATGCTTCCAAGATGCTACTTTGAAAAGTGCAATTAGACAGAAGCAGCATCAAATGATGACAAGCAGGTAATTATGACTGGTTTTATAATGATCCCCATATAGTCCTATAGTACATTGAGAAATAGACAAGTCCAGAATGATAACATGGTATCTACCTTAAGTTGATAAAGTCTGTTGCCTAGGAATGTGGCAAAAATGTATGCATCTGGCAGCAACATTTTTTTAGATAAAGTAAATTGAGATTGCTAGATGAAGATGATCTTGAAATTGGCAGGGATAGGAAGGCCTTCTTGTTGCTAAAATTTATAGTTTAGGGATATTTTAAGGAAGAAAACTATGTACTGTAAGCCATTTGAATCCAGTTTACTGCATTTAACAAAGACACAAAGATAACTGTGCATGGAAAAACCACTTATTTCTTTCAAGCAAGATTGAACTGGAACAGATGAGGAATTAAAAAAAATGAGTTATGTATGTTTTTTCATTGTTTGCATTTTAACCAGAGATGACTTTGCTTTTAATATATTTATAGTCATAAATTATATACTATATACTATATATACTATTTTCTATAAGTGTGGGAAAACTTATAAAAATCTATTGTGTGTAAAATAGTACTCTAGGATAAGTCAGCTTATTCTGAATAAGTCAGCTTATTCTGAATTTGCAAACACTTTACAATTACATTATCTGGAGATGTTTGTATAATTCAGGAGAAGCAAGTTCTTTCAGGACCAAGCATATTGGAATTGCCTTAACTTCTCCAGGATGCTCAGGTTGTAAAGTATGTGAATATTATTCATTTTATTATTCACTCATATGGTTTTAGTGAAACCATCACCTAAACAAGCAGCCTTTGATTGCTGAATCGTCCAAGGGTCCACTAATATGATTTTCATTGCTTCCAGAGCAATATTTCAAGCCAAAGAAATAACCAGAAGCTGTGTAAAAATGGTAACTCTTTCTCAACAAAAAGTTCAAAGGGGGAAAAAGGCAACAATTTTAACACAAATTAAATTCCATCTAGACAGGTCAAGTTCCTGTGTATTGCAATATCATCAGAATGTATGTTTAAATAAAACTTTGGATATATTTTCTGATTTTGTTTTAACTGCCACAAAATGTAAAGTTATACACAGCTTTCCATATGCAAACAATCAAGAGAATGAAATAATCAATTATTTTGAATAAAAATGTTTTATAATTTCCTTTGATAAAAACCTTACAAAACCTTACAATACCTATGAACAGTTCAGTGGATTTACCAAAGCTTTTCTACATGAGTGGAATTAAAATTCTTTTAAATACAGCTGAAGATCCATACATACCAGAAGAAATAATTCTGGGGCTACCACATTTTGGCTGCAAAACTTCAAGCAACATGCAGTGCAAGTCAAAATTTAGAATCTTCTATTTGTCTCTGGTGCTATCTAGTGGTTGTTAGGAGTATTGCAGCCCAGATGTGTGAAAAGCTACAGTATACAGTAGTCCTTGATATTTGCTCATCAGTTTGCTACTGATGAGAAACAAAGTTGAACAAAAACTGCTTAAATGGCTAGACATCTGGAAAGAATGTCATAAGTGAAATGAATCTTCCCAACCAATCTAATCAAAATAAATTGTGCCCTTTCACAAACCAATGAATGTTTAAAATGACCAATTACATGTAGTTCTCAACTTACAACAGTTCATTTAGACCAGGGATGTCAAATTGGCAGGCCACGGGCCGGATGTGTCATGTGAAGGCCACACCCACCCCAGCTCCATGAAAGGGGGAAAATGTCGTGAAATGTCATGTGACGGCAATATGATGCCACGAGTTTGACCCCTGTGATTTAGACCATTTGAAGTTACAATGGCACTGAAAAAAGTGACTTATGATTGGTTTTCACACTTACGACTGTTGGAACATCCCCAGGATCATGTGATCAAAATTCAGACTCTTGGCAACTGATTCATATTTATGACGGTTGCAGTGTCCTGGGTCATGTCATAATCTTTCACAACCTGATTTTATTATATTAATTTATTTGATTCTTTTTATTAGTTGTATTGTTTTAAATGTGGTTTTATATTTTGTAAGCTGCCGTGAGTCGCCATGGGTGGCAAAATAAATTCAATTAATAATACTACTACTACTAATAATAACAATCTTCTGACAAGCAAAGTTAATGGGGAAGCCAGATTCACTTAGCAACAATGTTACCAACTTAACAACTGCAATGACTCACTTAACAAATGTGGCAAGATATGTCATAATATGGGACAAAATTCATAACTGTTTCACTTAGCAACATAAATTTTGGTCTCAATTGTGGTTGTAAGTCAAGGATTACCTGTATGAGAAATATAACACTGCTATATCACTGAGGCAGAAATGGTAGCAATATTAATTTGCCAACATTAACATTCTGATTTCTGAATTTTAACTACGTTAAGAGTTGTTGCTTCATGGAAACTTTAGCTGTGATTTGGATTCGTTTTATTTGAACCATCCTGGAAAACATTAGATTCAAAGTCAGACAAAATATCTAAAATTAAAGGCATGCCCTCAACACAGAAGTAGTAATCATCAAACCACAAGACATCCAGATGTTATGACTTTGTTTTCCACTAATTCTATGTAGCTTAAAGTCAGATTTTGGGGGATAATTAAGTTAATCTTCTCGGGGCAGTGAAGAGGCAGACTGTGATCCATTTTGGTTTATCATCATTCAAAGCCATACTGTGATTGTGGTGAATTTGGCAAGAGACCATGAGGTAAAGCTTTCTTTTTTTCTGATTTCAGACATTATATTTGGCCTCCCCTTTTGCTTGCTTTTCACTACCTTTTATACAGTAAATCTGGTGCTAATTGGGAAATAAAAGATGAAGTGGCAGCATCTGTAAGTGGGCCCTTTGCCTGCGATGGATGCTCTTTGGCTCCATAGGTCTCAAAAGTCTTTTAGGCAAGAAACACTTTGGCATAGTTAATGCATCATCTATACAGGAAAATGTAAATAAACCAGTTCTGGTGTTACATAAGTAATTCCAGTATTTATGGAATGCTGCATAGCTCAGAGAATGGTAATTGTGTGGGGCCACACAAGGTGAAATTACATCAATCTTAATAGTAAGCCTTTCATCAATATATCTGACATTGAGGGGTTTTTTCTTAAAAGTGCTTGACTTAGCTTTTTACAAATGCTTTATCATTTAAGAAACTATTAAGACTTGGAACAAAATCAGCTGGGAGACTTCTATTAATGTTTCCACTTAAATCAGATCAGCAGTGGAGGGATACATACAACATGTATAAGAGAACTGACTACTGAATTCTATCCTTTTAAAAAGTAAAATTGTTACTCTAATTTTCATGTTATGATTATTTAATCATGTCTTGAAATATCACCAGTCAGGTACAAACATTTTCTCTATCCAGAAGAAATCTCACATATTACGTTAAAATTAAATATAATTTTGGAGAAAAAAACAGTGCGTGTGCAGTTGTCAAAGCATTGTTAAGGATATATATGTGTGTGTGTGTGTGTGTGTGTGTGTGTATGTATATGTGTGTGTGTACACACATTGCAGTACTTGAAGCTAAGCATTTAGAAAATATGTTCCTTGGATGTAACGAACTGTTTAACCTGCATGAGAAACCTGAAACAGATTGTGCTATTGTGAGTAAAAGATTGTTCAGCCATTTGAGACTTGAATAGCATTGGCAATTCCAACTTGCGATTGCCAACCGAAAATTGGCTCAGCATCAGTGCACCTCCTCTCCACGGCTCCTTTCCCTACTTTTCACTGGAGGGTGATTGAGTGCAACTTTTAACATAATCACAGTGTTTTGGAATGCTTTTGGGCAGAAGATAGTTCTGAGCAGGTCTGAAATTAAAGTAATTTGAAAGAGGAATTTGCAGACCAACTTAAAGCCAATGACAAAAATGTAGAGTTACTGTGTAACTCTATCCTTATGAGGGCAGAAAAATATAAAGGTATGAGATCTGCTGCCTCCTGTTCTGTTTGTTTTGACTCCCTGCTGAATGGTACGGCGCTGATTATGGATAAACAACATGTCAACAGCAATGGGATTAGCTGCAGGATTCTCTTCCTCTAGGTTTCTTCATTACTCCCTTCTCCTGTTCTGTCATAGCCAGAACTGAATAACATCAGAAATAAACAAACAGCTGGGATTGCAGAGGTTGCCAAATCACAAGTATAACTTTTATTTGAGATTTCTCTCTTGGGCCTCTCCTTCTTTGATCAGTACAACAATGTCTGAGTCCCAGACTCTTCTATTTCTTCTTCAGCAGTCATTGTGGAGGGGTTATTGGCTTGCTATTCTAGCTTTATACTAAACTGGCAGTGGAAACTTGAAGCTCTTCCAATAGGCCTGGCCCTCTTATGCAGTTTTAATAGATGTCTGGCACAGTCCTGCTGCATCCAGCTCTTTAGGAGGCGAGCAGAAGAATGAAGGCAGGCAAACCTGATCAGAAAGGAAGGCCAGGCACGGATCAGCCTGAATGGCCAGAAGTAGCTGGGTGATGCCGCCCATTATTGGCTACTTGATCACACCTCCGATATAATGGGTGGTGAATCATAATAGATAGTATAGATCTTGCAGCTGAAATGGATGTTGTTGACTTAAGAGAAAAATACTATCTTAACATGACTCAGCTATGAATAACTTAAGCTGTTTCAGCAATGGGCTTGGAATGAGATGATGGTAATATCATGGGGATCTCATCTAATTTAGGTGTTGTGAAACAGCACTTCAGATTTAAAGGCAAAAAGGCACTTTAGCCACCTACATTCTGCCCCAGGTTGGCATGGCAGTGAGCCATACAATTCTAACACAAGATGCAACTGTTTTTCAGGATGATCCCTGAGCAACTCTGCATGCTCCAAATCATTCTGTGCCTTTGAATCAGAAACATGACATAGCCCTAATGTGAAAGCTTACTGCTTTCAAGTATGGACCACGAAACTGCTTCAAAATGGAAAAGATAAGGCAAGACTTGCTTTAAGTTTTTTGGAATAAGCAGTGACAGTCAGCATATGGTCAAAATAAGGCCCTTGTATGACGGAGGTTGGAACTAACGTTGTGTTTTAACTTGGCTCAAATCACAATTGCCAACTCAAAATGAGGAACTCTTGGCATATGGTTTCATATCGACCTGAGTTAGGATGTGTATCTAACTTCCTTCTCTAATTCAACATCCTACCCAGAGCTCCACTTTCAATACATAGATTGGGGATTCTTACAATAGAAAGGACAGGGCTTTGAGCAAAAGGGATTTTTGAAAGTCATAATCATTGGGCTTTGCTCATATAAAGTCCTGCTGAGGAAGGTGAACAATGGATTTAAGAATTTGACAGGTCTGTTTTCAAGATGGTGACACTTGCAATTAGTCGCACAGTCCACAGCCTTTTTAATAGAATGGCATGTTTGTGAGAGCTTGAAATGCAAATTGATAGAAATATACCCATTGCCACTGACTGATATCTTGTTGCCGGTCAGGCTTTCTTTTCCATGGTTATATGGTATGACACTCTCTCTCTACCAATTCAATTTATTTATCTTCATCATCGCTCCCATTCTCTTCTAAATATCTTTCAGTTCTTTAGTTTATCCAGATTTCTATTCTGATTTTTTTCTTCACACAGCCTTTCCTTTCCCAAGTATTCCAACCTATTATTTTATTTCAAGACCGTCATTTTGCAATTTCCCTGGGATTTTTTTGTCCCTCCTCTTTCATTCATTAATGCCTCCTGCAAATCATACGTTCTGGTGTGCTCGCATATTTTACTGTGCTACTAATTGTAAGGACTAAATCGCCATGAGGACCTGTTGTCTCATTTTGTTCTTCTTATGCAACAACCTACATCCATCTGGCTTTGGTATACTTGATAGATTTCCACTTATTAGGGCAGATTGAGAACTGAAAAGGATCGGCTCTCAGTCAAACTGTCCTGTAAAAATTATTAGAAGAGTGATGACATAGTTAAAAGTATAACTATAGTTTAACTATAAATATAACTATAGTTAAAAGTATAATAATATAAAATATAAATATAAAAAAAGCTATTTGGCTCATGGACTGACCTCACTTTACAGAAATTTCATTCTGTTCTGATAAAAAGCATATGTGTGCTTGCATGTGAATGTAGTACCTGTATGCACTGCAGTAAGATGGATTGTAAATATGCCTCCCCTCTCCATTTAATATTTATGAATTTTAACAGGCTTCATTCCCCCTCCTCAAAGAAAATCCTGTGAATCAGATGACCTGAAAATAATTGTAATAAGCAATAATGCCTTCATATTATTGCAAATACTTGTCCTGTGCTGATCAAAAATATTTTTGTTTTTCACATGTTATTTAATGGGTGAGTCAAGCTTGAGGTTGGATATAGGAAATGCATCCGAACTAGCTGTGCTCCAGAAGAGCAGGGAGTGGGAATGTATGTTTGGTGTAATTTAAAATGAAATCACCTTTCCTCTTATCAGACATTTGCAAGAGTCATATGTCCTGCTTTACTGGTGAATTATAGGGAAATCCAGATAGAGCTACATATCCTGTGTAACCATTAAGAAATCTAGGATAATTCGGGAGAGGGAATTTAATATCTCTGTAAGTATTTTAATCAAATATGCTCCTTTCCCTTTGGTGGAAATTCTTAATTTCTTGTATTCTCTGGAGCAGGGGTGTCAAGCTCACGTCGTCATGTCAGCGTCACATGACGTATCAGGACTTTTTCCCCCTTCGCTAAACCAGGAGGGGGTGGGGCCAGTACATGATGTATTCAGCCCGCAGGCTGTGAGTTTGACACCCCTGCTCTAGAGTTATAGATATAAAGTTCTTTTGTGTGCATCTTTGAGTCAGTACTGACTCCTGGTAACTGCCTGGACTAGTCCCTGTAATTTTCTTGTTAAGTTTTTTCAAAATAAATTTGCCATTTCCACCTTCTTCCTAAGGCTGAGAGAGAGGGACTGGCCCAAGGTTACCCAACTGGCTTTTTACCGCAGGCAGAACTAAAACTCATGGTCTTCTGGTTTCTATCCTGCTGCCTTAATCACTACCTTCTGTTGGCATTCCCATAGATAAAATGATGGAAACTGTGTCAGAGTGCCAGCTGAAGTATCTCCCACCTCATAAAGAAGCCAGTTTAGATAATTATCTTTCCTCCTTTGAGAGAAATAAATAAATATATATGATTTGTGTTCTGCTGTTCAGACTTCAACTCGTGCATCTCTCTGACATCTGAAACTTTGCCTAGATACAATAAAAAATATTCCCCATCCTTTTTTTCTTTTACAAAATCTTGTTTGCCTATTCTTAAGGCAGTAATTTCAATTTTGTTAATGGGTTTTAAATTCAAATACAGCCAAGAAAATTTTACTTTTTGTTCTATCTCAAAGAATTGAGAAAAGGAATGCATATCTCTCTGTGTGTGTATGTGTGTCCCATCCATGTATAGTGTGTGTATGTACATATAGTCTCATCCATGTATAGTTTGTTCCAGTAGCCTATGATCCCAAAGACAGTTTTTCAAAAGGCAACCGGACTTCCTTTGTTTTTTCTTTGAACACATTTAGCTTTTCATGCAAGGAGCATCTTCAAAACTTTGGGGGAAAAAAGCCTTTTGGGTCAACCATGACCTGGATGACGGAGAATCTCCATAGACATCCAGTAGCCCATTGTTCTTACAAATGAAGGGGTATGTAAAGCAAACAATCTGATGTTCACATATGAAGCCAAACCAGCTATTTTCCCATTCTGATATCCTCTAATTATGCTGACAACAGCTTCCATATACTCTTTGAGAAGATGGTAAAAGCTACTTTTCTTGGTTCAAAAATCCAGCAAAAATGGAGATCCCCACTTTTGAGGAATCTTAGCCTAAATGTTTGGAGTCCTGAGCTGTTTTGTTTGTGAGGTTTGCAGAATGAAGAGAAAAAAAAAAAGCTAGCTTTTCTGTGGTTGAGAGTGTTATTATATTTATTCAGTCAGTTGGTAATAAAGACACTATTGTTTCAAAACTTTGCCTCTGCCAAGTAACACCAGTAACACAGTAGCGGAAGACTTCCTGCTCCATTTTTTCATTGGTTTCCTACAAAAAAGGGAATGACTATGTATATAGTATTTTTACCCTTTATGATAATTTGCAAGAGAAATTACTTTGCCTCTTAAGTGGAATTGTCCCTCTTTCTGGCTGTAACACAGAGGATTGTTTCTTTATTTAGCTTTTTTTCTTAAAAAAAATAAATAGTCCAATCAAGAACTTGAGGAACAGGGAAGTGATCATTCAGACTAGCCCAATGCCATTATACTGATAGAAGTCAGATTAATAGGTCAGTGTGAAGTTTCCCTATGACTGATACACACTAGCAATAGCAATAGCACTTAGACTTATATACTGCTTCACAGTGCTTTTACAGCCCTCTCTAAGCGGTTTAGGGAGTCAGCCTATTGCCCCCAACAGTCTGGGTCCTCATTTTATCGACCTCAGAAGGATGGAAGGCAGAGTCAACCTTGAGCTGGTGGGACTTGAACTGCTGAACTGCTGGCAATCAACAGTCAGCAGAGGTAGCCTGCAGTGCTGCACTCTAACCACTATGCCACAGTGGCTCACCACTAGGATGTCTATTGATGTAGTTTATGAAGCATGGTGGAACTCATACCAGACACACTAAAGACAAAATATACCAGAAAGTCAGCTTCAGAAATCGTTCTCGGCAAAAAGATGAAAATTTGAAAATAACATTTTTATGAATCAGCTAATAGGCAAAGAAAAATGGGCTTTTATTGTAAATGTTTAGCCAATTTAGAATTACCTGATTTATGGTTGATAACTTTTCACATACATTTGATTCATTCTATTATTATAATAATATTGACTTGTCTCTCCTATGTAAACAAACACTACCGAACGCTTGCTTGCAGTATCGATATGTAGTTTCAGAAGTTATTATAGTCATCTGGCAGGGGCCATCGCTTGTAGCTGTAGTTTACTCTGTGTACACTATCCAGCTTCACTGTTGTGAGCTGGGCTGCTGGGCAGCTATATAAATTATTTAAATCAATGACTTAATTAGCAAAATGCAATAGCATTTATAAAGGCCTTCTTAAGATCAGTTGATTATTGTTCATGTAATGGATTTTTATCATGAATAATCTAAGTTCATTTGCTCTCATTGATTCAAACATTACAGTTGAAAATATGCAGAGTTGGAGGAGGTTAATACATACCATGCATTGTATAGCTGTTGGAGTAGAATTTTCTAATTAAATAACTTGTGCGGCTATTATTATTTTTACTGTTCTTGCATTTTCAGACAATAATCATTTAACTATGCCACTGTATTCAAGTTAAGTTAAAATATGCATTTTCTTCGATACTTGATCCTAAGTACAAAATTATACAGAAGGACTTCTTCCCCAAGTAATAATATGCTCCTTGCCATGTATTTATTTTTTTTTTCAAGATCAGAGATGAAACTCAGCTGATCATAACAAATGCAGTCAGTTTATATTTTATCTCACTGTTGTAGCTGGAATCTCAGAGTAGCAAAGGATCTTCAGTATATCCTTCCTGAATATATTTATTTATTTAACTTACATTTATGATTGCTATCTACCAAAGGCATCCTGGACAGTGAACAAAAAGAAAACAAAACCAAATTCACAATTTATTACAACCTGGAGAATTACAGTTACTGATCTCAATTATTGGGATACATATATTTTTAACTCTGTGAAAGTGCATTTCTACATAGAATTTTAAATGTCACATCTTGGATATATATGCAACTAATGTTGAACGTACTGTTGTTGTTTTTTGAAAACCACAGATTTTCCGTAAATCTGTAAACTATTGAAAACATAGGTATGGCCAGGAATTCATTTTTATGCTGACCTTGTTAAAGCATGAAGACAGTCTAATTAAGCCTGCATCATAATCCTGATTAATATAATTCATATCTAATCTAATCTACCCCCAGCCCCCCTTCAGGCTAAATATGTGCATTCTATTAACTTCAAAGGAGCAGCAGATGTTACTAAAAGTAATATGTAGTCATATGGGAAATATAGTTTTACACTCAGACCAGACCTTTACTTTGCAAAGTTGTAATGTGAAATTTACCTCATCTTTTGAGGTGAGTCAAAAAGTGTGTTTTATGTTTAAAAGCCACTCAAAGTCATGTACATTGAACTGGGCAGCTAATCAATCAAACGAACAAATCTGTGAAACATGTATGGATGTTATAGAGAATTGGAGGTATGTAGAATTTTCTTGGCTTAAGTTTCTTGAGCAGTCATGGTACAGAAGAGATTGCACATCAACAATACAATAATCCCTCCCAAATTACCCTGCTCAGGTTAAGGTTATCATGTTCCATTTCTTCACTTGCCAGTTAAGTGTTATCAGAGATCTCTTTTATCTCTTAGTCTCAGGCTCCAAATTGTCCAGAAAGACCGGTTATGATTCAGGATCTCATTCTGGTTATGAAAGACCTGATCTCTGATATTTGCTACAGGGCTGAGCTGAGAATTGTCAAGTCTGAGTCTGTTGCAAGAAAAGCAATCACCCAGAGCCTCTTAATGCACTAATTATTGTTCACAGGCTGGGGGCTAGACAGATTTTGCGAGAAGATGTGACTATATGTGCTGGCTAGGTGTTCTTCATTGATCTGGTGTTAGATCAATACTCTATGAAGTGAAGAATGGTCATGGAATTAGGGTGCCACTGCAATAATAGAAAAGGATAATATTTGAAATATACACAAGACCTGGCTTAGCTGTGAAACAGTCTTCCTTCTTCCATCTGCCTTCCCTATTTTTGATGTTTGCACACTTTTGATGCACTGTAGCTTTTATTTCAAAATCCAAAAACTGGATTTTGTGCTGGATGAGGCAAATCATAAGTAGACATTATTTTTTGTTTGCTGCAACTAATATTTTAAAAAAAATAGATTTGCATGCAGAGGCACCTCAATATTTTGTTCTATTTTGATAGGAAAGCATTTCCTTTTCAGCGCAACATTAGGTCTGCAAAAGTGTGTACAGCATGCTTAACAATGAGATGCTATAGTTTAACATTTCCTTTTAATCTCCGTTACATGTCACTCTTTACTCTTACGGAGATTGCTATTAATATCAAGAAAACACACATAAATATTACAGTAAGCATATGTGCATATGGAATATTAGTTCAGAATGATTACAGCTGATTTGGTGAATTTGGGATACATGTTTCCAATTGGAGGCTCTCCAGATGTTGGTTCATTGCTATCATCATCCCCAGTGAGTGGTGGGCTGGAACTGGCTTATATTGGCTCATGAGAACTCATTGTTAAATTTTGTTTTTTGAAATTTTGTAGCCAGATAAAAGCAGAGTTGAGCAACGATGGCTTAATTTGGTGGCAGCAGTGCAGCCTGGTGCTGGCAATAAAGCTGGCAGATACAGTAAAACATTTACCAGCACGCCACTGTAAATTATATATTGATATAATGTCTGGGGTTATTGTTGTGAGGGTACCAATTTGGAATTGCTAGAACTAGATAATGAGTATAACCTTACGCATGTCTGCTTAGAAACATGCCCAACAATAAAAGAAATGCACATAGAAATGCTGCTTTGATGGACAATATTTTTCAAAGGGGCACCCTGGATTTAGATGAAGGGGACAAATGTCCTACTACAGTCATGTTTCTCTAAAGAAAGTACGACTTGCATGCAATGGAGTTTTAAAAAATGTTAAACTATAGCATACTCTTATTGTCAAACACCTTAGAGCCACCTTAAGAACCGTAGTGGCGCAGTGGTTAGAATGCAGTATTGCAAGCTAATTCTTCTATACAGGAGTGAGAAGCAGTTCAATTCCATGGTTGACTCCTCAGGCTTGACTCAGCCTTCCATCCTTCCAAGGTCGGTAAAATGAGGACCCAGATTGTTGGGGACGATATGCTGACTCTGTAAACCGCTTAGAGAGGGTTTTAAATCACTGTGAAGAGATATGTAAGTCTAAGTGCATTTGCTATTGCTGTATGAACACTTCCAACTGTAAGAAAAGCAAAGTTTAGCCAAAATTGTGAACTTCTCTGAAAGCCTAAGGAGTCCACTGCTGGGTCTGGTCTGTTAACTTAGCATTTGGTTCTCACATTAGCTAACCAGATTTGGACAGAAATGCAGTGGTGCCACCCAGGGTTTTGAGAGACATTGTGGCTGTTCTACCAGAGCGTCAGTCAGTGGTAGCCAGTGATAGTGTTGTTCTAGCTGATTTTGTCAATTCTTTTTTATTACTACATTTCAGGATAGCATATTTCATATTTGGAATACTTTGTGAAGTCATTCAACTGAATGAAACTGAACTATAGGAACGAAAGGAAATAGTCTGAGGAGTCCTTGGTGCTCTCTGAGTTTGCCAGTGTTTCATTACTGAAACTAGGTAACGTCATCAATATTACTCCTCATTTCAACCCTGAGCTACAAATGTTCTCCTTTATAGGAAAACGTCTCTTCGCACTTCTATCATGCCTTCCTTTGCTTGCTTTCTTCTCATCTAACACATCCTAAATGTTGTGATTTTTCATCATTCAGAAGTTTCTATAGCCCTTTGATCACTGAGGTTTCCATTTTACAATTTGCATTTCCTACAATGTGCATTTTTCCCTACCATTGACAAACAACATCTCATTCATCCTTATTGATGTTTTAGATGCTAATCAGTGACTCAAGTTTCAATAATTAGATCTCTCCCTGAATGTCTACGTTGTACCTGATGGTAGTGCTTTCACCCCAGAGTTTTTGCTTGTAAATAAGAAGAAACTGTGGATGCCAGATGCCACTTGTACTGAATGGAATTTTAGGAATGTAGTTAAATATTGATCTTAGCAATTTGTACCTTGATAAGCCCTGGGTCGTTCGCAGCTGGGTACCAGACATAATTCTAGTGAACTAGTCATGATGTTTGCTTTACATTTCACATTTTTATTGATTTCATTCTTCTGAGAATGGCTGGATTTTTGAATTAAAACTATTAATAGGGTTGTGGGTTCTTTTGTCTCATAATTTTCTATTAAGAAAAGGTACTCTTTTTTGCTTCTTTCCCCCATTACTTGGTTAAAAGCAAATGCATAAACCACAAACCAGTTCTTGAGAGGGAGACCATAAATTAATGAGTGTTGATCATATCACACTACCTGCGAGCCTGTAAATCAATCCATGCATGTCACAGGAGCAATACTCTTGCATGTCTTCAGTCATTTTCACTTGATGAAAGGAAATGTAGCAAATGGGGTGCTGGCCTTGAAAGGGTTAAAAGAAAGAAAACCCTGACGCATTACTTCAGATCAATGGGCAAAAATCAAACTTTGAAGATCCAATCAGGAGTGAGAAGCGGTCCCTTTCAAATCACCTTTAAAAAACCGGTTAGGGTTAGGATTATGGTCAACAAATATTAACAAAACACATTTGGTAGACAAAAATGAACCCATGCATATTTTCCATCTCTAAATAGACTCTAGGCTCAGGTGTTCTGTGAAAAGACAAGTGTGTGATGTGCGTTGAGGTGGCAGACTCTAAAGATTATTTTATTTATTTGTTTATTTGTTTATTATTTCCCTATGAAAATAAATCAGTTTGCCTTCTAAGACTGCTGAGATTATGTGAATACAAAGGTCTCAGCATACACGATTGTTCAGAATCAGAATGGGAAAATATCCAGACTTGCTGTAGTTCTCCTTGGCCTCTGATCTCTTCATGGTTTTGGGAAAAACAAAGCGGGAGTGCATGGTGCTTTTTCCTGTGACCCTTGGGCTTTCTTCTCTTCTTTGCATTGCCACCTCTTTATTTCCTGAACTGATTATTTCTTCAGTGTATATTTACTTTTCCATCACCGCTCCCAATAGATGTATTTGTTGTGTGCTTGTAACTAAGAATAGTACAAATGTAGAATAAAAACATTATAATAAGGTACCTATAATGGACTATGAGAATAATCATGGGGGGGACAGGAGGAAGAGTTGCAGCCCAGCAATGGTTTGATAAGAGAAAATCCAAAGGAGGAAGGGGAGGAGAAAGCTTCTTAGAAGGGATCTTCCCTAATTCTCTCAAAAATAAAGTGAGAGCAGGGACTGCTTTCAGGCATACAAGTTTCGGTTATGGTAATACTACAATAAAAGTCATGTTAGTACTCTTGGTTTTGGTTTCCTGCCTGGGCTATCTTGAAAAGCTAATATGAGCCTATTATAATCTACTGCAAAATCACAATAGATACAAGACAGACAGACATATAGACAGACATTAGTGACTCTACGGCATAACATTAGTGGCTTTTTTTTCAGAGACAGATTTACCCTTCTCTATTATTTGCCATTTCCACTGTCATGTCTTTACTCTTCCTTAGGACTTACTTGCAAGGTTGTCTCCATCATTAAGGCAAAGGACTCAGACCTCATCACTCCGCACACGGCATGGGGAGGGCTGTATTCTGCTCATCAAGCACCACCTCATTTTGGTTTATCCTCCCCTCTTCTTTAATCTGTCTTGTAGATCTATTTTATCAATTAACTATTTTCCACTTCTACCTCTTACCCAACTTGGCTGATTTCCCTAACCCTAAGCTCAAAATAAGTTTTGATATCAAAACTGTTGTTGAAACTGGAGAAGGTAACTCTCCAATGAACTAACACACCTCCTTCCAACTGAAATCCAAAATACATATAAGTTCCCTTGTGTGGAAAATGACATTTCTTTCTCATGAAAGTTTATGGCAGCATCTTCTTTCTCCCATTCTTCTGCCAGGAGATGCTGTGAGATGGAGCACTCAGGAACCTCTACAATTGCTCATATGAGCTATGCTCTACCATTAGGCAGGTGAAGCATCTGCCTCAGGCATCTGATTCTGGGTATCCAGAAAAGATAGAAGATTGTTTGTAACTGATTTAGAACTGGATATCATTCATCAGCATGTCAGAAGTTTGAAAAGTAATCTTTTGACAATCAAATTGCTAAACATGTCTCTAATGGCTTCTAAGAGCTTGCAGAATCCATATAATGTCAAAACAACAACATATGATTCATAAAGTCACCACACAAGTGGCACAATTAAGTCATGATGTCTAATACATGTATGCAAGTTGAATCTTCTTTTGTACTCACATCCCCAGCAGTCATCTGTGTTTCTCTTTGCTTTCATATATAGCAGGGCTGTCAAACTTGCAGCCCATGGGCTGGATGTGTCATGAGCTGGCCACACCCATGCCTGGTTTAGCGAAGTGGGGGGGAGATTCATGATACATCATGTGACGACATGGGTTTGGCAACCTTAATTATATAGGCAACAAATGCCAGCTAAAGAGTTCACTGTGCTTTATTAGGCAAGCAATGGGGAAGATTGTTTTTTTATTTACTATCACTTATTACATCCAAATGGCATGCTACTTCAAGCCCCAGTGAGTAGTTTCCTTTATGTCCATGTGCTGCTATATCCACCTCTTTAAGGAGACAACAGCAGATAAATAGTGGCAGGTAAGAGTGATCATGTTAGGATGCCACCTTCTCTAGGTTAGTTGATCACCTCTCTGATGTGATGCAGATTTCAGCCTATTGGCATGTTCATTGTCAGTACTTTGAGAAAAAATTCACCATAACGTAAGCCTTGTGAAACAGCAGTACAGGTACCCAAGTGCATCATTTGTTTTTAAGGATGGGAAGGTGTCACTCCTTAGCATATAAGCTAGCTACAGAAATTGTGGCTGATTTTTGAGGTGTCAGGAAGGTAAAACTTGTCTACTTATTTATTAGGTATAAAACCTATTTGTCAAGGCAGGGTAGGCAGCATTCTTTCTCCGCACAACCATAACCCTGTGAGGTAGGTTGGGCTAAGTCATCCAGTGGCCTTCCTTGGCTGAGGGTAGACCAGCTCAACAGCAGTGATAAGTAGGCCACAAGTAATTGTCCAGGATAACCAAAGAGGGAGATTTTAAAAAGTTTAATTTTTGCTTTTTTGGATCACCCTATCCCTCCTTTTCCAGGACACTGTAAGAGTCAGTGCTACAGTGCCAGTGGCCTCATTTTTTCAACTTTTGATATTACTATACTATAATGACTGTCATGACTGTCATATTTTGAAATGCAGAGCTCCATTGAGAGACAGTTTATTTATTTATTTTTTCAATGACCTCAGAATGTTTGCAGGGAAATTGCTATTTTTGGGGCTAAAACTGTTTGCCTGTCATTAAGATGTATGATTCACAACCGTCAGATAACTTTATTTTAGGGCACAGTGATGCCCTAAGGTAGTTGATTTGAACTTGGGTTTTCTAGCATGTTAACCTCTGAATATGTCCTTCATAAAAACTATACCATCAGAGTCCCCAGAAATGTTTACCCATTGACCTAGTAACCTTCTGTCCAAACCTGGGACAAATATACTAAAATATTGAAAATATGTGTACCTTTCCAATACATCCTCCTGGGGCTATGAAAGTAACTTGATTCTGGCAAAGATTAACAATAATCTTTGTGAGATCTGTAGACCATTTAAACAGTAAACTCTGAATTCTTTAGCCTCGTGATCATTAGGTGAATTTTGTACTATATTCCAGGTACAATTTCTCTAAGAAAACATTGTGTCCAAAACAGTAACTAACTCTCTACCCTCTTTGGTTAGTTTGAAAAAATAATGTTTTTTATACCTTGTTCCCTTTCCATACTGTCTTTGAAACAGGAATAATGAGGTGTGTTATACTTGGAGCAATCCCTGTTGCTTAGACATCCCATGTGGTCTGGTTGCCACCATCTGCAAACTGGATGGAGCAATGCAACAAATAAATAAAACCTGACTGCTCTGCACCAGGTAATTGTTTCTTTCGCCCACCTCCACAACTGAAGAAAGATGCTTTCTTCTGGCACATTTCTCCCATGCTTTGCTTCTTCATTCCTGCTGACTTGTCACTCAGCGGATAGAGATGAGAACAAGATGGGGCAAAAGCTTTTACAATTGGCTGGTAAATGACATACACTTTAGTGTGATATGTAGTTTGCTCTTATGTGGGCAAATATTTCAGCAACGGCCAGATGGCAATTCCAAATTCAGAAAGGCATATTGAATTTGTGTCTCTCTCTATATATTATTTACATGTCTGTATGTGAGTGTGTGTTTGTGCCTTTGAGTCAATCTTACCTCCTGACAACTTTATGGACAGGACAGGATCATGCAGTTTTCTTGGCAGAAGGGACTTGGCAGAACGTTCCTTCAAGATGTTTTTCAGGCTAGGGCTTGGAAAGAGACTTGGCCAAAGTCATCCAGCAGACCTCTGTGCCAAATAGATGACTGGAACTCAGATCTTTCTGTTTGCAGCAGATATAGTCACAGTGTAGGCTACTTGTACTTGGAAAATAATACCCAAAAGGGGCTGAATTTTGTGCTGGCCAAGAAATATCTAAGAAATAATTCAGAAGTCAACTAGTTTCCTTATCAGCCATATTTTGTAGTCCTTTAAAGAAAAATCGAAATAGTCGTGATGTCTCTAAAAATAGCAAACTCCTTTGTTCAGAATTAAGGAAGAAAAAGTTCCAAAAATTAATGGTGATGGATTTGAGTGAACAGAGATACATGGACCTTCAAATTAAATTTAATTAATTTTTGAAGGGCTGAGGTGATCATATGAGATTTTGATCTTTGCACCCCAAATATGACTTTTTAGCCATTTCCAACATATGCTCTTACATTTTTGTTTAATTTTGCAGCTCTCTAGGGATGTCATGAGCGCAGCCATCCCTGATCTACTGCTCTGTGATTCAACAGATTTTTGACATTTTATCTGGTTGTCTTTCCATAGTCTATGAAGGAAATTGCCAGATTTTTTCCTCTTCCAGGTGGAGAAAATTAAGTGCTTTACACATGTTGCCAATTAAGACATACATTTAAGTTTAGCAAAGTCTTTGATGTGGCAGTGAAAAGACTGGAGAATGATTCATGATTCTTTAAATATGAATCTTAGTTTATCTAACTGGATTAGAAACTATTTACTCAGCATGCATTGAGATCCCCCTGGAGTCTAAACCCAAACACAAGACAGGGAAATAAAAGTTCATTACTATCCTAACTGATTATGGAGCTTAAACATGAGATAAAATCTTGTCTTCCACTGTGTAGTGTGATTTACATTCGTAAAAATACCACCTTTCCTATATTGTACTAGCTATATGTTGGCAGTGAATTCTGGTTTGGAAAGTCTTCATTCTCATAAAACCAGTGTAACTCTCAGGAGCCTTACCAACGTGACTTATGTGGCATGATAATCAGAGCTGTGGTGCTCAGGTGATTTCTGTGCATTCTTTTTAAACATACTTGTTATTTTGGCAGCAAAGAGACCTTAGCAATTTGCTGCCAGGATTCCTTCAACGATTAAACAGAATCCAAACCGCCACTCTAGAAAATAACCTTGGATCAGACTAGGATAAACATACCATTATTCTTTTCTGAGGTAAAAGGCTATTTCAGCGGACTTGCTAAGCAGTATCAGCTATGCTGGCTTTAGTATCATTTAAAATAGTGCAATGCATGTGATGAGGATTGAATTTGAATGTCCCAGCACTGCTGACAAGAATCTAAAGTATTTGAAATACAGCTATAATTA